>CAUYLG010079072.1:0-16672 GCA_963573385.1 Cacajao melanocephalus | reverse complement strand
CCCACCCACCCATCCACCCAGCCATCCATGCACCCAGCCATCCAGCCACCCATCCATGCATCTACCTACCCCTCCATTCACCCACCCATCCACTCACCCACTCACCCACCTACCCACATTCACCTACCCACCCATCCATCCACCCACCCATCCATCCACACACCCACCCCTCCCATCCATCCACCCACCCACCCCTCCCATCTATGCATGCCTCCTCTCAGTTCTATTCCTGGAGAACCCTGACTAATACGGTGGTCATTCCCATCTGTGTCTGTTGGACTCTGTCCCCATCATAAGTGAACCCTCCCCACAACAAGTACTCTTGATTTAACCTTTGCCAGTCCCAGTTACATTTTTATAAAATTCAAGCCCTTCACTGACTATTCTTCCAGGTGAGGCAGTGTTGCCAAAGGCACCGTCTTGCCTCTTTGTAGCAAGGTGGATCTGCCCAGGGCACCTGGCCTCTGCCTCTGCACTCCCCCTGGTTTCCCCATCAAGGCTTGGTGGCTCTGGGTACATGGAGAGTTTTACTATGAAATAGCTCTAGCAGTGCCATTGACTCAGAAGGCACTTGGCAAACAGACTCATCATTTCTATTAAAAGAGCCATGGAGTTGGCCAAGCGCAGTGGTTCACGCCTGTAATCCCAGCACTTTGGGAGGTCAAGGTTGGTGGATCACGAGGTCAGGAGTTCGAGACCAGCCTGGCCAAGATGGTGAAATCCCGTTTCTACTAAAAATACAAAAATTAGCCAGGTGCGGTGGCATGTGCCTGTAATCCCAGCTACTCAGGAGGCTGAGGCAGGAGAATTGCTTGAACCTGGGAGGCAGAGGTTGCAGTGAGCCGAGATCGTGCCATTGCACTCCAACTTGGGCGACAGAGTGAGACTCCGTCTCAAAAAAAAAAAAGAGGCATAGAGTCTGAAAAAAATATTACAGTGATTAAAATCAATAAAAGAGCTGCTGTTGGTGAAGGCCTGCTGGGAGGCAGGCTCCAAGCCATGCACTTTGCACACATGACCTTGAGTCGCCCAGCTCCCCCCACCTACGGTGAAGACACTGAGGCACAGAAGAGCCGACAGCGGCAAGCAGGTGGGCAGATGCTGTGGTGGCCATCCTGGTAATAGAACCTCAATGCCACTCCCCCTTCTTGACCCTATGCCCCTGGGGGAGGTGGGTGCCTCCATGGCCAAGGGGCCCATCTTGACCGGCCTAAGCCAGCCATGACCATCGCATGGACATCTTGCAAACATGGGCCATGGTTTCAGCCATCAGATGTGAGGCGGGTGGGGACAGGGTGGTGGGCGGAATCTGGAAGGTTTTCCTGTCCCTCAGGGGGAGGACAGGGGACAGGGCTGCTTGTCTCCCTGCCTCCTGATGCTCCTGCATCAGCCGTACTGCCCAGAACCACGACAGCAGTTGTGGGCACTCCAGGGAGACAGTCTGAGGTGAAAAGCTGATCGTGGTTAGCTGGGTGAAGGGCTGTTCACCCAAGCTCCCACCTACTCAGGAGGCTGATGTGAAAGGATTGCTGGAGCCCAGGAGTTTGAGGCCAGCCTAGGCAACATAGAGAGACCCCATCACTTAAAACAAAAAACAAAAAAACAAAAAAAACCAGCTGATGCCTGGGGTCCCCCAGTGATGCTGCCTTTAGAGCCCTCGGCAGGCAAGACCAACCCCCCCTTCTTCAGCTGGGCCTTCTGCTGCTGGGACTAGAAGCACGGAGGGCAGTGGCGAAGGCTGGATGGAGAACCAGCCTGACCGCGCCCCTGGCCACGCCAATCCTCTCTTGGAATGTGGCTTTCTACAACCTGAAACCGTGGAAGGAGAAGGAGAGGGAAGGGCCGGAGGGGAGCGGGGGGCAGAAGCCTGATGGTCAGACCTGCCAAGAACAGTCATCATTTATTTCCCTGAATATTTCTTGGCATTAGGCAGATATTGAAAAACAGGCTGTGCAAGCTTTATAGACGCAGGGACAGCTGGAGGGACACAGGAGGGGCCGGGTTCACCAACAGCAGCGGCACGCAGCACACCCACCTTGGCTGGAGCGTGCAGGGGCCGTGGCCTGAGGAAGGGGGCTCCTGCAGGTGGACACAAAACTCAGAAAATGCCATTTATTTTATCATTTTAATACCAGAAATGCCAGACCAATCAACAGGGAGGGCACACCAGACACAAATGCCTGCATTCACGACACAGACAGGAGGGTCACCATGGCTCAGGGCACGCATGCATTTCCTTAGAAACAGGCAGACAGAGAGAGCATAAATACCACACAACAGCCAGGCTTGGGGGCCACGAGCCACAGGGGGCCACGCTTCAAAGGCAGTTAGAGGCATTAAATACGGGACCTACACATTACATTTCACTTCACCATACATAATTTATATATTAAAAGAAAGGGGAACACAGGATCTATGCGTGCAGCGGCTGTGGTGGAGAAAATGAACGGGGGCAGCCATGCACGGGAGGGGCTCCCTGTCTACCCTCCTGACGCCTCGTCCCCACCCTTCCCACGGAGTCACTTGGGATCACAGAATGCATGAGCCAGCTGGGTGCAGCCTTGGAAGGTCCTGCCTGGTCTCCCCGTGAGCCGGGAGGTGCCTGGAACCAAGAACACTTGAACCCTGCATGTCATCACATCCCTGGGAGCTGCCCTGGAAGGAACTGGGCCGGGCGTGAGGGGAGGAATGTCTCACTGGTCAGGCGGAGGAGGGAGGTGCAGCCGCCGGGCCCGAGGCCGGGAGAGCAGGAAATTGGCGGGGCATCCACTCTTGCAAGCAAAGCGTAAACGGCACAACAAGCCGGCGTTCCTCTGCACTGTCTGGGCTGCTGGCTCAGAACTGGCTGGCACTGCTGGGGTCGCACTGCAGCAGGCGCACGATGGAGGGGTCGCTTTTGGCACCTTTGATGAACTCTTCCAAGGACAGTTTGCCTGCAGGGGACGGGAGAGATCAGGATTAGCCAGTGCTCATTGTTCTTCATGCTTCCAGAGAGGATGGGGACAGCTCTCAGGTCAGGGACACCCCCTTGGTTGAAAGCCCTGAGCTATCTTGAAACTGATGGTGTCCAGTCTCCACTCACTTTATAGGCATTTCAGAAAGAAATCCTCTTTCCTTTCCCTGCTCCGTACAATACATTGGGTAACTCAAAGGGATTACCCAGCAGGACAGCAGGACATGGCTGATGAGGGCCCTTTAAATCCTTTTAGAAACGACCACACGCTTTGCTTATTAAGGAACATGTACATTGTGCAGAAAAATACAGCATTTGCCTCTAACCCACACTTAATCCAGGCTGAGAAGGCCACGCTGGTTGGCGGCCCCCCAAAGCCCAGCCCGGGTCCTCCCTGGCATCTGCTGCTCAGGCCTGGGGGATCGAGCTCAAGCTCTGCACTGTCGGCCACATGCAGTGAGAGAAAAACCTAGAAAAAGACTGGCCATGCTAAGGAATCAGCTGCCCCTCATCCTCCCCACCCAGAGCTGGTGACAACATCTTCCCTCTCCCGGGACACAGCCTCGGTGACTCCACACTGGGTTGAGTGGCCTCTGGAGGCTCGTGGCCCAGGGTGGGGCTCTGGAAGGTGATCGGCTGAGCTAGGTGGGGGAAGTTTTCTGACCATCCACTCCCTGTCCCATCATTGCTGTCAATGAGCCCACATTGTGGTCACCATAGCCCTGGCTCTGCTGGTCCACAAGCAGGAGACGCCGTAAGGAGTCTGCCCAAGCGGACATGGCCTCGAGGGCAGGAGGGGGTGCCTCTGGCTCCAGCTGGTAGGGAAGGACGAGGTTTGAGGTTGGCTGTGCCCTGGCAGCCTGGGCCCTGGGGCAGCCCCTCTGTGTGTCTGTTTGAGGTTCTGTGTCAGCTAGAATCGCTAGAACACCCTGCAAAATGTCTGTGCAGGCAACACGGACGCCCACAGCCAGGCCCAGCACAGGGGAAGGCACGCAGAGGGGGCTCTCGGCTCTCGGTTCTGATGCATGGCAAGCCACCAATGGTTCCAGGCCTCAGGATCTTCGTCTCGAAGGCGGGATAATGAGAACACGCATCTCAAAGGCGACTGGGAGGATGCAATTGAGGACTGAGTCCAGCAACAGGGTGGAGGACGCCTCTGCCCAGTAGGACCCTGCTGGGAATCCAGCCCCTCCGGCCCATTGGCAGGCAGGGATGCATGTCCTTATGGGACCCCGGCCCGGGCTCTGGCAGGCTGGCTTCTTCCAGGGCAGCCTGCTGACCTCAAGGGAGCCCACAGGATGCCCGGGCTAAGGGAAAGGGAGGGACAGCTAGGTCCCCAGCAGGCAGTCCCAGGACCCTCTGTCAATGGACAGAACGGCTGCCAGCCTTAAGGTCGGTGAGGACATTTATGGGCCACTCCCCACCCTCCACCTCCGACCACGCAGGGCGGCCAGCTGTCGGGGCATCTCCTCGGCTAGGTGTGTGCCTCAGAGTCCACAGCCCCAAAAGCCCTGGGCCAAGCCCTAGCCGCCCCACTTCCTGTCCCTGACCCCAGCCCCCTAGTTCCAGGCTGAGAGAGAGCAGGCCAGCCCAGATGGACCACCGGTCGGGAGAGCCAGAGCTGCCCCAGGATGACCTGGAGGGCTGTTGAGATGCCACAGAGCTGCTGAAGGTTCCACAGGCTCTTCCTGACAGAGGGCAGGCAGGCGAGGGGGTTGCTCAGTACAGCCTGAGGAGAGGGTGGCTTTAATGATACCTGTGCCCTGGGGAAACCCGTCAGCCCAGCCCAGAGGCCCGGAGCAGCCAGGCACCTGCTGGGGTGGCCAGGGAAGCTGGGGGACCCTCCAGGGCACCGTCACTCCTGAGCAGTCCCTGGAGGAGCCTGGAGGGCCAAGGACACCGCCCTGATCTCTGGCCCCTGGCTGTGGCCTTCCTGGTATCACTCTTCCCTCCTTAACTCAAACTCCGGGGACAGACAGGTCCCCTAGGCTCACAGGAGGAAGTGCTCTGTCCCAGCGGGCACATTAGCAACGTCACATGCCATCCCAATTCCCAAACAACTTAGAAGATGCCCTCTGAAGAGGTGGGCAGGGCCAAGCCGGGAGGCAGGTTCAGGCAGGACCATCGGTGGCTTCCCCAGGGACATGGAAGTCAGGAGCAACAGCCACTGTTTGTGGAGTGCAAACCCTGCTAAGAGCTTTATGGCATCGTCTCGCTGAAACCTCACAACCCAGTGGGACTGGATTCGCCATCCCCATGAGGAGCGAACAGCCTCGGGAGAGCAGCAGCAGGGGCCCTGCTAGGCTGGAGGGTGGAAAACACATTTCCCATCAGCCCGAAGGCCACACTGGGCAGCAGGCAGGCTTGCTTTCTGCGTGTGTGTGTTTTGAACATGGTGACCTGGCTGCCGGAACAATCTTTGCTGCCTGCAGCACCCCGGAGCCTGTCTCCCGCTGGGGCCGTGCTTACCTCACCGAGGGCTGCGCTTCAAACTTGCCAGAGCGGCTTCCTGGGCATTCGCTTATCTTTTATTCTCTAGCACAACCCAGGGAGTATTTTCTCTTCTTAAGGTTGCATTTCTTTATTGTTCAAAAGCAAAGCAAACCTGGTGCTATGGCTGCCCTCGACAAAGCCAGCAAGAAGAACAGAACTGGAAGCTGCCACAGCCGCCCCAGACCTCATAGACAGTGCAGAGGAGGGCACTCAAGGCATGGCCTCGTCACCACTGCTGCCACCCACCATCGTGAGACTTGCATTTCTGCAGTGGGGCTGAGTCCCCGCAGAGCTGCCGTAGGCAGACAAGGTGGCAGTGTATATCCTGACGGTTCCCCTTGGACACTGAGTCCAGCTGGGCAGCCTCCTCTCTCAGGATGGCAGCCAGAGAAGCAGGACCAGCACCCCAGGACTCCACCATCTGGAATCCTCTGATCCCAACCCCTCCAGATTCAGGGCTGCCCGCACGCCTGCCTCCCTGCCCCTAAACATACCCACAGGAATATAGGTATGCCCTGTTCTACGAGTGGGGAGACAGTGGCAACAGAGGGGCCACAACATGCCCAGCATCACAAAGCCGCGCAGAGGGGCCGGGGCGCAGCACGGGTATCCCCAACTGTATCCCACCCTTCCCTGGACACGGCAAGCACCAGGCAGGTGCTTGCCAGGAGACCAAGAAGCTGCAAGGGGGAGGGGGCGACCCAAACACGTTTTGCGGACACACGCAGCCCCGCCCCCACCCCGGCCCTACCATCGTTGTTGGTGTCCATCTGCCTGAAGATCTTGTCCGTGCGCTTCTCCGGGGTGGACTCGTCCTCCGGCATCTTCATCACCGAGGACACCATCTTGTAGATGGCCTGCAGACAGGGGCAAGGACGGTGTGCTCAGAGGCCTGGGGGCTCGGGGGGGTGCAGCAAGGGTGGGCTTCTGCCCAGCTCATGACAAGGCTTGGAGAGGTCAGGGGCTCCTGGTGGCCTTTGGGACCCTTCCCCAGTGGGGAGAATGTTCCCCAGTGAACCTCACTGGTGTCTAAGTGAAGTTCAAGAGCAGAGCTGGCAGGATGGCTCTACTGGGAGGTGGTGAGGGTGGTGCTATCTCTGCCTGGGGGGGTAGTGCCAGGAAGGTGCCTGAGTGCCCCTCTTGGGGGCTGGGAATGCTGAGGGAGGGTGGTGGTCACAAGGGCAGAGATGCATGAAATTTGCCATGCTGCCCGCTGAGCCGTGTGCATTTTACTGTGTGGCTGTTACCCTGCAGTTTTTGAGACTGAGCCCCTGAAACTCACAGGGAGAGCCCCATCACCAGCCGCTGACAGGACAGGAACCCATGGCCCTGGGTCTCCATGGCCTCTTTGGGGCACTGTCAGCCGAGGGCTCAGCCTAGCTGCTGGTCTCTCTGTGCGTCTCTGCCTGAATGGCCCAGCCTGGGGTGCGTGCCCCCGTGCTGCTGGTCAGTGTACAGGGGAGATGGTGATGGGGCTGGTGAGAGGCCGCTGAGTAGTGACATACATGGGGAGGGGCGGCACTGCACTGGGATTTTCTGAGCACTCCGTGTAAAAGTGTCATTTCTAAGACAACAGACCATTTTCTCATTTTGAGAAGAGGTAGCAACCAAGTGTCCCATGAGAAACACCAGCCCGCCCGCCAGGGAGCCATCAACGGCACCGGGGGAAGGCTTTCAGGGTTTGAAGACCTGGTTTGGGAGCTGAAAAGTGAGATCCTGTTCAGACAGCAGTGGCTGCTCCTTGCTGCGTGGAACAGTTCCACCAGAGCCTCCAGGTTCTGGCCAAGCCTCTGCTCAGTCAGCGACAGGCTCATTTGCAAAGGGTGAGGGTTAACACACAGGACAGGGTGGGCGATTCCTGGGAAACAGAATTCTTACTTCCGCCACTGCGTGAAGCTAAGAGCCAGAGCGTGGCAACTGAAGCAGGGTTCCCCAAACCCGTGTTAATTTCCTCTTGCGGTGTGAAAACCAACTGTGTGGGAAACGGGCCGCTTGCTCCCGAGGCGGGCTGCGGCTGGAGCAGAAGTTCACAGATCTGACACCCGCTGCTAGAGGCCTACCCCCGAGATTCCCTACCACGGGACCACCACTTCTGAAGAGTTCCATTTCTTTCTTGTTTTGTTTTTGGTTGTTTCGGAGGCAGGGTCTCACTCTGTCACTCAGGCTGGAGTATAGCTGTGCAATCCTAGCTCACCCTCGAACTCCTGGGCTCAAGCAATCCTGCCACCTCAGCCTCCCAAGTACCTGGGACTACAGATATATGCCAACATGCCCTGCTACTCTTTAAATTTTTTGTAGAGATGGAGTCTCACTATGTTGCCCAGGCTGGTCTCAAACTCCTGGGCTCAAGCGATCCTCCAGCCTTGGCCTCCCAAAGTGTTGGGATTACAGGCCTGGCCATGAGGAAGTCTAGACTGGATGCTCCCGGGCTCGGGGAGGCACTCAGGGAAGTGCCAGGGAGGGGCAGCTCTGCGTTCTGTACTCTCTCTCACACACAGGCACCTGGCCAAGTGAACAAAACTTGGTTTCCTTCTGAAACACGTCCTTGCCTGCTAGAGCTGCTGATGGGCATGAAGGCAAAGAGATGCCTCATAAAGTGACGTCCTTTCTGTGCTGAGCTGATTCTTGTGATCGTTAATGCTTCAGTTTTACTTTATGACTGTGCCTTCCTGGGGACATCACAAGCTATCTGCTGCATTCCCAAGTACAGGGCTTTCCCAAGGACTTGGCAGGTACCTCTTGCAAGTGCCTAGGATCCCAGCAATAATATAATTCTTGGCCAAGCACGGTGGCCCATGCTTGTAATCCCAGCACTTTGGGAAGCTGAGGTGGGGAGATCACCTGAGGTCAGGAGTTTGAGACCAGCTTGGCCAACATGGTGAAACCTTGTCTCTACTAAAAATACAAAAATTAGCTGGCTGCCATGGCACATGCCGGTAATCCCAGCTACTCGGGAGGCTGAGACAGGACAATCTCTTGAACCCAGGAGGCGGAGGTTGCAGTGAGCCGAGATTGTGCCATCGCACTCCAGCCTGGGTGACAAAGTGAGACTCCATTTCCAAAAATATATATATAATTCTTAGAAATTTACCTATTTGAGGCTCAGACTTTGTAAAATACAGAGAATGACCCATGTCATCAGGTTATGAAGATGAAAACTGATCAAAGTGCTCCACCTGCGCCTGATGTACAGCAAGTGATCAATAAACGTTGGCTTTTACTATTGCCCTTTGCAAGGATCTGCCATCAGGTGACAACTGCTCGCTTTCAAAAGTGCCCCAGGTAGCAACCTGGCCGAGAAAGACCCTGTAAAGTGAACATAAAATACACTACTGGAAGGCTGGGCATGCTGGCTCACGCCTGTAATTCCAACACTCTCCACAAGGTGGGCAGATCACTTGAGCCCAGGAGTTCAAGACCAGCCTGGATGATTTGGCAAAAACCTCTCTCTACCCACTAAAATACCAAAATCATTAGTAGGGCATGAAGGTGCGTGCCTGTAGTCCCAGCTACTCAAGAGGCTGAAGTGGGAAAATCACCTGAGCCCAGGAGCCAGAGGCTCCAGTGAGCTGAGATCGCGCCACTGCACTCCAGCCTGGGTGATAAAGCAAGACCCTGTCTTAAGAAAAAGACCCCTGGGCTGGGAGCTGGGAGGGGCCCTGGCCGGCAGTGAGACCCGGGTCTGGGGCTCGGTACCTGCACGATCTCCAGCATCTCGCTGCGGCTGATGTAGCCGTTGCCATCCAGGTCGTACATGCTGAAGGCCCACTTGAGCTTCTGCTCCAGCTTGCCCCTCGAGGTCACGCTCAGCGCGATGATGAACTCCCGGAAGTCGATGGTGCCATCGCTGTTGGTGTCAAAGGTGCGGAAGACGTGCTCGGCAAACTTGGAGGCGTCGCCATAGGGGAAGAAGTTGGCGTAGATCTTCTTGAACTCGTCCACGGTCAGGTGGCCAGTGGGACAGTCCTTGAGGAAGCCCTTGTACCACTCCTGCAGCTCGTGGTCGGTGAACTCCGTGTTCTCCCGCAGGTCCTGCAGCACCTCGGGCCGCAGCTTGCTGTTCTGCTTGCCCATGGCTGCTGGCGGCGAATTACACCTGCAAGACAGGGGGTCAGCCGGGGACACCACCCATGACACGGAGCAGGGCTGAGCCATGTGCCGGAGAGAGCAAATGAGCCCATCGCTGTGTAAGCACTGTGATTCAGCACCTCCCGGTCCCCCATTGGAAGATGTGTCACTATTTTATGGAGTACCAAGAAGGCCAGGAGACCCCAGTTAAACCATGACAGACCACCCTCACAATGCGAGACACGTTCTCACTTGGAGAATGTGGAAATGCGGGGAAAAAAATGCAACTTAAAATCAGGAGAATGAGGCATCATCCAGTGCCCACCAGGGGTTGTACAAGAGACGAAGATTAAAATCAGTTCTTACTTTCATCCCCTCATCAGCTGCGGGCAAACTGGCTACGTCAGCCGCATCCCAGACCCTTTGGAGCAGTTCTTCCCTCTTTCAGGCACCACATTATGTTTTTGTCTTTAGAAGAGGCATCTGGAAACTTTCAGGGAGTCACCCCCCCACGCTCTTCATTTTGCTTGTTTGTTTTGAGACAGTTTCCCTCTTGTCACCCAGGCTGGAGTGCAGTGGTACAATCTCGGCTCACTGTAAACTCTACCTACCAGGTTCAAGCGATTCTCCTGCTTCAGCCTCCTGAGTAGCTGGGATTACAGGCATGCCCCCCCACGCCCAGCTAAGTTTTTGTATTTTAAGTATGAAAAAGGAAGACAAACATAACGCGCTGTGTGTTCGTGCTCTGGCTTTTGAGGAAAGAATGACATTGGCCAGGGAGGAGAGACGGCTGGATGGACAGGGGCACTGGGGACTTTTTTTTTTTTTTTTTTGAGATGGAGTTTTGCTCTTGTCACTCAGGCTAGAGCCCAGTGACATGATTCCAGCTCACTCTGCCTCCTGGGTTCAAGTGATTCTCGTGCCTCAGCCTCCCGAGTAGCTGGGATTACAGGTGGGCACCATCATGCCCAGCTAATTTTTGTATTTTTTTTTTTTTAAAGACAGGGTTTCACCATATTGGTCAGGCTGGTCTCGAACTCCTGACCTCAGGTGATCCACCCGCCTCAGCCTCCCATCGTGCTGGGATTACAGGCATGAGCCACTGCACCCAGCCCCTGGGGACTTTTTATTAAGCAAGAAGGGTTCTTCTCTCCTCCTGGCCAGTAAGCCCAGCTCTGAATGTATAGCCACAGTTCCACTGCAATCTGATGAGGTTCCTCCTGGCAGCGTGTCTGTGTGTGCTTTAAGGGGCAGCATCATACTCCTCTTGGGCATGTGGCCAGAGAGAACCAGCTGTGAAGAGAATGCGACAGCTGCTGCTATGGCCTCAGCGGTGCCTCCCCCAAATTTCCATGTTGAAGTCCTAACCCCAGGTCCCTCAGAATGGGACCATACTGGGAGCCAGGGTCTTTAAAGAGGTCGATAAGTTAAAATGAGGAAACTAGGGTGAGCCCCGATCCAAATGACTGGAGATGAGGACACAGCCACACACAGGGAGATGATGGCCATCTGCAATCCCAGGAGAGAGGCCTCTGAAGGCAGCAACCCTGCCAACACCTTGGACTTCTGGTCTCCAGACCATGAGAAAACAGAGTTCCATAGCTGAAGCCCCAGTCTGCAGTCCTGTGTGATAGTAGCATAGCAGTCACCCTTGGGAAACTGACCTGCAACTGACAAATGCGTGCTATCAGTGTCTATGGGGCAGGAGCAAAGCCAGACCTGCTCTCAGCAGGGACAGTCAGAAGCAGCACCTGTGGCCTGTGGGGCCCATTTTGTCAGACACTTTACCTATTAGTCACACTTCACCAGTAAGGAAACCAACCCTGGGAGAGCCCCAGAGCCTCTAAGAGGCAAAGCCAGGGCTTGGACCCAGGCAGTCTGCCTTTTCTCCCCAGGCCTTGCATGGGTGGTGGAGGGGAGGCTGGCCTGGGCAAGGGCGACGTGGTGATGGACACACTGTTGGCTAATGGCAGGCCCTTTTTGCCTGATTTGCATCCCTGCACTTTTCATCATCAAAATGAGCCACCTTCTGTGAAGTTCTAGGCCCTGGGAGCTGAGGATCACTGCCTTAAGAATCCACTCACCTCAGTGAAAACCAAATCACCACTCAGAATGAAGGGAGCAATTTATTCTAGAATGGATCTGTGATGTTGTTGGTTTGTTTTTTTTTTTGAGATGGAGTCTTGCTCTGTCACCAGGCTGGAATGCAGTGGTGCAATCTCGGCTCACTGCAACCTCCGCCTCTTGGGTTCAAGCGTTCTTCCGCCTCAGCCTCCCGAGTAGCTGGGACCACAGGCATGTCCCATCATGCCCAGCTAATTTTTGTATTTTTAGTAGAGACAGGGTTTCACCATGTTGGCCAGGATGGTCTCCGTCTCTTGACCTTGTGATCCACCCGCCTCGGCCTCCCAAAGTGCTGGGATTACAGGCGTGAGCCACCGTGCCCGGCCTAGTTACTAGTTCTTTTATGGTTTACAAATATTTTCTCTCACTTTGAAGGTTGTCTTTTCCTCTTCTTGACAGTTTTTTTTTTTTAACAGAGCAAAAGTTTCTAACCTTGATGAATCCAAATTTATCAGTTTTTCCCAGAAATTTCCATTTTGTAAAACTAAAGAGTTTGAGCCCTAAATCCCAAAGATTTTCTTTTCTCTTTTTTCTCAAGTTTTATAATTTTACATTTTATATGTATGCCTATGATTCATTTTGCATTAATTTTTGCATAAGAGGTGAGATTTTGGTTGAGGTTCATTTTTTGACCTATGAATGCCTAATTTCTCCAACATTATTTGTTTAAAAGGCTAATATTTCCCCATTGAATTGCTCTTGCACCTTTGGGAGAACTCTGTTTGGCATATCGGTGTAAGCCTACATTGGGTTCTCCATTGTGTCCCATTGATCTATATGTTTATTCTCTCTCCAAGTTCCTAGCCCTCCTCCAAGACCACACCGTCTATATAAGAAGTCTTGAAATCAGCTATGCTGATTAATTGCTTTAGCTATTTTTACTTCCACTGCCTTTCCATATACATTTTAGAATAACCTTGCCTATATTCACAAAAATTTCTTGCTGGGATTTTGATAAGAACTGCATTAAACCTCTGTATCAATTTGAGAAGAATTGCTGTCTTTACTGTGTTGAATCTTCTATTAAATGAATGCCTTCTTTGATCTTTGATTTCTTTGGTCAGTCCCTTGCAGTTTTTAGGATGTAAGTCAGGTAGATTTGTGAATGACTTTTAGTATGCAGTCAGGGATATTTACTTTGTCAGATTTATAGGTAAGTATTTCATTTCTTTGTGAGATGTATAGTTTGAAAGGGTTGTATTTGTAATTATGGTCCCCATGTGCTCATTGCTAGTATCTATAAACACAATTGATTTTGCCTTTGATTTTGCTTATTAGTTCTAGGTGTTTTTTTGTAAATTTCTTGCAGTTTTCTAGAGAAAATCGTGTCATCTGCATTGAGACAATTTTCTTTCTTTCTTTCCAATATGCTTGGTTTTTAATTTATTTTCTTGCCTGATTGCACTGGCTAGAACATCCAGCATAAGATGTTGTAAATAAGGGTGGTGACAGCAGACATCTTGCCTTGTTTCCAATCTTAGGCATAAAGCTTTCAGTCTTTCACTACTAAAAATAAATGTCAACCATAGGACTTCCACAGATGTTCTTTATCAATTTCAGGAAGTTCCCTTCTATTGTTAGTTTGCTGATTTTTTTTCAAGAATGGGTGTTGAATTTTGGCAAGTGCTTCTTCAGCATTGATTGATGTGATCATGTAATTTTTCTCCTTTAATCTGTTGATATGATCGATTGCATGGTTTTACTTTCAAATAACAACTAGTCTCATCACTGGAATAAACCTCACTTTGTCATAGTATGGTTTTTTCTATGTTGCTGAGTTCTATCAATGTTTTGCTAAGTACATTTGCAGCTATAGCCATAAGACATATTGGTATATAGTTTGGGTTTTATTGTGTTTGTTTTACTGTCTTTATCTGGTTTGGATATTAGGGCAACAGTACCTTCATAGGATGAATTGAGGGATGTTTCTTTCTCTTATAATCTGCAGTTAGTGTAGAATTGGAATCAATTCTCTTATAAATGCTTGATAGAGTTTTCCAGTAAAACAATTGGAGCCTGGGGATTTGCAGGAGACAGGAGGCAGTTTTTAAATTATAAATTCAATTATGTTTAAAGGGCTATTAAAACTACTTTGTATCAGGTGAACTGTGGTGGTTTGTGTTTTTGAGGCACTGGTCCACTGTAAGTTGTATACTTACGTGTGTAGAGCTGTTGTAGCATTCCATCGTCATCCTTTTGATAATATCCCATTTCATTCTTGATATTAGTAACTTGCGTCTTCTCTTTTTTTTTCAGTATGGCTACATATTGGTCCATTTATTTTATCCTATAATAACCCCATTCTTTGTTTTATTTTTTATTGTTTTTGTTTTAAATTTCATTGATTTCTATTTTATGCTTATTTCTTTCCTTCTGCTTAATTTAGACTCATTTTGTTCTTCTTTCTAGATTCTTGACACCAGAGATTATTAATTTTTGCCTTTTCCTCTTTGCTAATGTATGCATTTAGTGCTATAAATTTTCCATTTAACATTACTTTAGCTGTGTCCTACAAATGGGATATGTTGTATTTTTATTTTCTCTCAGTTCAGTGTGTTATTTTAAAAATTCTTTTGAGACTTTCTCTTTAACCATGAATTATTTAGAAGAGTGTTGTTTAGTTTTCATTCTGCCAATCTTTGACTTTTAATTGGTATATTTAGAACACTTACATTCAATGTAATTACTGATTTCTTGAAGCTTAAATCCGTCATTTTATTTTGTTTCTTTGTCCATTGAGATTTCCATAAGATACCTGAAGTAAAAAGAATCCTTACAACTCTAATGTTTTATTTCTCAATGCTGAGGTGCCTGGCCAGTCTGCCTTCTTCTCCCGCCTTTCCAAGGCCTCCTGAAATGTTGTTTTCTACATAATGTGCAGTATTTTTCTTTTTTAATTTTTATTTTATTTTATTTTTTAGATGGAGTCTCACTCTGTCACCAGGCTGGAGTGCAGTGGCATGATCTTGGCTCACTGTAACCTCTGCCTCCCGGGTTCAAGAGATTCTCCTGCCTTGGCCTCCTGAGTAGCTGGGATGACAGGCACATGCTACCACCCACAGCAAAATTTTTGTATTTTTAGTATAGATGGGGTTTCATCATGTTGGCCAGGATGGTCTCGATCTCCTGACTTCATGATCTGCCCACCTTGGGATTATATGCATGAGCCACTGTGCCCTGCCTCATTTTACTTATCTAGAGAAATAAGGGAAAGTCCCTTACACAACTCCCTAGAAGCAGAATGTCCTAAGGATTTTACGGCAGTCCCCTACTTCCAGTTCTGCTCAGATTTATAGCACATATTTTTTGTATCACTCTGGCAATTTCTTAGTGCCTGGAGAGTGCTGATGTTCTTAGCTGCTGGAACATAATCTTTCTTCAACCAGAAATGATAGTGGTTGGTTCTTTCACCAAGCCCAAAGCCAAAGGAATCCAGCCCATAATCTGGATTCATTTTTATGAATATGAACACTAAATAGAACATATGCAAATATCAAAATATTGGCCTTATACTGACAAAATGAAAGAAAACAGCTATTCCCCAGTACTTAGAATGTTAACAGAAATATCTGTCCCTAGACAAAAAAAGTACTGTCCCCAGCTCCCAAATGACATGGGGAAGGCGGGGTAGGGATGAAATTCCCCTCTGTGGCAGGCCTCTCCCAGGCAGCCATCCCTCTGCACTGCTGTCTGGG
This sequence comes from Cacajao melanocephalus, assembly GCA_963573385.1. Classification (NCBI taxonomy): domain Eukaryota; kingdom Metazoa; phylum Chordata; class Mammalia; order Primates; family Pitheciidae; genus Cacajao; species Cacajao melanocephalus. Next base: position 1,339 of record CAUYLG010079072.1, on the reverse strand, counting down.
ACCCATGACCTGTGCAGCTAAACACACTTTAGATGAGACAGGTGAGTGTGGAGCACAGTGAGCATGGATGTAATGAAAAAAGGAGATTACTGGATTGGAAGGATGGGAGCTCGGGGTGTGGGAGAAAGAAGCAGGAGAGAGATGTCAGGGAGATGCAAGAGGGCTGAATCTGAATCTCCACAAAGCAGCATCAACAAATAACATGTGAAACAGATGCACACAGAAGCAGTAGTACCAGCTTCTATTGCAGAATATGACTAAATGTGCAAGAAGAAAGCCAAAAATGTTGAAACGGGTGCTGGGAAGGAATGCAGTGGAATCTGTTGTTTTATCTCATGATCTTTTCAGTGTTGTTTCATCTGGTAACTGTGTGCATGCATTACAAAATTAATATAAAATTAATCGGCTGATTCCTGCAGTTTTGCCTCCACCTATCTTGACTGAGGTACGACCCCCACCCCCACTCCATGCCATCCACATCTTTTTCTGCTGCTGTCTTAGCTCATGCCACACCCCAACAGCAGTGACTGATAGCCAGAGCTCAGGTCATGACTGGGTAGCTTTTCCCAGGCTGCCTGGTTCTGATCTTGGCCTTGACGCCAACATTCAAGTCAAGTTAAATCAAATCAAATCAGCAAATGTTCATTGTGTACCCACTGGAAGGTATGCAAATATGCAAAGGAGTGTAAGCTATGCTTGACGCATAAGAAGATACAGCTATGACAGAACTGGGCACACCTTCAAAAGGCAGATTAAGAGAGAAGGGTACATGAGTCTCCACAGGGCCTTCAAAGTGCACCCTGGTCATGAGAACAGCCAATTGCACAGCTAGGCAGACATTAAACAGAATTGGTCCTTCCTCTTTATTTGAAAAGAAGGAAAGCGAGGCCCAGGCAGGACCGTGCCCTGTACACAGCCTGCTCCAGCTCTCAGGGCTCAGGTGAGTTGCAGAGAAGTGAACCCGCAGGCTCTCACATAGTTCAGAGGCAAGAGCAGGCACCAAGGGCTGCGATGGTTGCAGAGGGTTCCTGGAAGGAGAGGGCCTGAGTTAGGACTTGGAAAATGGATAGCGGAAGAAAGGAAACTTGACCTTGGCAAACAGCAGTGCTTTGCTCCAGTAAGAACCACACTGAGATACCATCTCACACCAGTTAGAATGGCGATCATTAAAAAATCTGGAGACAACAGATGCTGGAGAGGATGTGGAGAAATAGGAACTCTTTTACACTGTTGGTGGGAGTTCAACTAGTTCAACAATTGTGGAAGACTGTGTGGTGATTCCTCAAGGACCTAGAAATAGAAATACCATTTGACTTAGCAATCCCATTAGTGGGTATAT
>CAUYLG010079071.1:0-10188 GCA_963573385.1 Cacajao melanocephalus | reverse complement strand
TTTTTCTGTTTCTTAGTTTTCCTTTGGCGGACGCCCCTTCCCCACAGAGCTTGGTCTTCCCGGGTTCAGCTGTGCTTACTCTGAAACTCTCGGTCCTCAGCGCTTCCAATTGCCGTTCTCCTTGCGGTGGTGGGAGCAGCCGAGCTGACTCAAAGGGCGCCCAGTCGCGTATACTCTGCACTGAGAAGCTCTGCACTGAGAAGCGCTGCGCCGCGCCGGGGCGCCGGCAAAACAGCTGTGCCGGCCAAAAGAGCCGCGCTGGCGACACGTGTGGCTCCTCCGCCGGGAATCTCCCAGTTTGTGGGCCACAGAAATTCGTCTGAAATTGCTACGCCCACTCGCTCTCTGTGCTTTCACTGGGAGCTACAATCCTGGGCTGTTGTTAATCGGCCATCTTGGATCTCTCTCCCAGGATTCCTTTTAAGTGCAAATATTCTGGGCGGCCTCCACTGGTGCAGCTGCCTGGGCCCCACCCTCCCAAGGTGACCCCTACTTAGAAGGCATCCCCTAGAAATCCTTGCCCTATCACTCACTAAGCAATTCCTTCAGTTCAATTAATGTGAATGCTTGGACCAGTGCCTGTTCCAGGCCCGGGGAATTCAGAAATAAATAATAATGATATGAATACAGTAGTTAGTATTTAAATATGTGCCAGGCACAGTCCTGGTTTGTTGTTTTTTTTTGTCCTCTCCCCAACTTTTTTTTTTTTTTGAGATGGAATCTTGCTCTGTCGCCCAGGCTGTAGTGCAGTGGTGCAATCTTGGCTTACTGCCACCTCCATTTCCCAGGTTCCACTGATTCTCGTGCCTCAGCCTCCCCAGTAGCTGGGATTACAGATGCCCATCACTACGCCTGGCTAATTTTTGTATTTTCAGTAGAGACAGAGTTTCACTATGTTGGCCCAGCTGGTCTCGAACTCCTGACCTCAGGTGATCCGCCCACCTCGGCCTCCCAAAGTGCTGGGATTACAGGCATGAGACACTGCACCCAGCTGATCCTGTTTTTCATATACATTCAAACTCATTGATTTGCCATAACAATGCTATCAGTTAAGTGCTGTGATCAACCCTATTTGAAGGGTAAGAAACAGGGGGAACAAAGAGAAGTGGAAGGATTCCAGCTCAAGCCTCCTGGCTTTGGAGCTCAGGCTCTTAACTGCTATACCTACGGCCTCTCCGTAAGACACGGCGCTGCCTTGGGGAAAGCAGAGCCAAGCAGCTATTAGAATGCCCTTTGCAAGTATCTGAGAACCACATTCAAATATCAGTACCTCAGTTTCCTTCCTTAGAGGGCTCCTGAACACGTACGTCTGACCACTTTGCCAGGCAAGGTAGTGCACAGCAGTCCTGCTAGAACAGCAGTCAGAGTGTCACAGCTTGGAGTGGTGCAAAAGCCCAGGGACAAGGAATTGTGGAGACTTGCACCAAGCCATGCTGAAACGTCACACCTGGAGCCGGCCCCATCCCCTCATGGCACCAAGCCACGCTAGAAACATCACACCAGGAGCCATACGCATCCTCCCAGATCTCCTGAAAAGTGAGAGGAGCTGGTATAAATAGCAGTGTCCATTCCCATCCATTACCAGGCCCTGCTTGCAGCCTCTGGGGTCTCTTGATTGACATTTTCCAAACGCTGGGATTCTTAGGGCCTTCGTTAAGGAAGGCAATGCCAGTCCAGGGAGTCTATACCATCCCTGTGGGCACTTGATAGGGCTGGCATGGTTAATTATCTGGGCTTGTGTGCCCCCTCAAACTTATTAAAGAGATTCACAGTATATAAGGCATATTTATAAAAACCGTGTAATTTGATGCTCTAAAACACGTAGGATAGGTGATGTGCATTGTGCTTATTTTGTAAATGAGGAAACAGATTCAGAGAAATAAAATGGCTTGACCAAAATTCAGCCAGCTATTAAATATCAAAGGAACTGAAAATCCTGCTTTTTTCTGACTTCAGATTCTGTGCTCTCCTCTCTATACCACCGCATCTCAGCGGAACGGTAAGCCTCAAGACCTGAGTCCAAGTTCCTGCTCCGCCACTTACTAATGTGATCTTGGCAAGTCATATATTCTCTTTAGGGCTCATTTCTGCATCTGTAAAATGGGGATTAAAAACTCTGTGTCCCACCTGATCAGTTCTCTATGACTTAGGAGTCTTCTGGCCAACCTCACTCTGAAAACGTCACTAGACCAAAGATACACTGAGCAGTTGGCCTCCTTTATAGGAGGCTGCCTCACTGGGAGATGGGGAAAGAGGGGTCCAGTGCCACCTTGGTGAGATGGGACAGGGACCAGCTTGGATGTCTGCCCGACTTACGTGCCAAAGCAGCTCTGCTGGAGTCCTGAGCAATCTTCCCACGCCTTCCAATTCAATTTGTTTGGTTGACATGAAAGTTCTCTTGTAGCCCTAAGAGTCTCTGAATCTGTAGATCTTAGAAGCTGGTTTACTCCACGACCGTCACCAGTTCACATTATCTCTGTAAATGCCATCCCCCCTTCTGCAAGCAAATGCCAAATCACATTCCCTTCCCACCTGCCGCAGGGTGCTGCTGTGCACTCTCATTGACAGTCACTCTAACCTGATGATCTCCTTGAAAGGTGCCTGCCTTGTTCAATCATTCAGTTGTAATGAGGTTATTGCTGGAACTGACAACTCCCACAGCCTCAGGATTCCAGCAAAGCACACCAGACCTTCCACAAGAGCTGCCGAAGCCTTGGGTGCCCCGGGGCTGGGCGCTGCCTGGTTGATGTCAACCCCTGCCCCCCAGCATCCTCCCTGAGATGCCTCAATTACAGCTGGGCTTGTTGGCAGCTCTTGAAGTTCTCCCCCACAGACAGGACTCAGGCTCCCAGCTACTCCTGACAAGTCACATGTTTATGGACAGCGCCTGCAAAAGAATAGGAAGAAGATTGGAGTTTGTGAAATGCTACCACCAGTCCAGCCTTTTTTTTTTTTTTTAGCATATTGGAAGTGGGGAAACATGGAAAATTCTTAAAATGTACACTCAGGATCGCTGGAATTCCCAAGAGGACCCTGTGATGGGGGTTCCATGAGTCAAACTTTTCTTTTTTTTTTTTGAGACAGAGTTTTGCTCTTGTTGCCCAGAGTGCAATGGTATGATCTCGGCTCACCACAACCTCCACCTCCCAAGTTCAAGTGATTCTCCTGCTTTAGCCTCCAGAGTAGCTGAGATTATAGGCATGTGCCACCATGCCTGGCTAATTTTGTATTTTTAGTAGAGACAGGGTTTCTCCATGTTTGTCAGGCTGGTTTCGAACTCCCGACCTCAGATGATCTGCCTGCCTCAGCCTACCAAAGTGCTGGGATTACAAGTATGAGAAGTCAAACTTTTCATAATGGTATGAAGGTGTTATTTGCCTTTGCTCTCTATGTTAATATTTGTAATAATGGTACATAAATAACAGGGAGTAAAACTGCTGTCCCCTCAGCACAGATCAAGATAGTGACACTACCTTGTACTGACAGCTGTTGTATTCTCTATGACAATCACACACTCACGACAAAAAATAATCTTTTTAAAAGCCACCTGTAAGCTTGTCTGATGAAACAGTAAAAGTTATTAATGTTATGAAATCCTAACCCTCACATAACACCTTATTTTAACATTCTGTGTGGACTGATAAGTACCACTTCTGCCACACATGGATGTACGATGGTCGTCTCAAGGAAAAATGACTTGCGTGACTGTGTCAGTTAAGTGAACTAATCACTTTTTTCAAACGATACATTTTTACTTAGAGAAAACACTGACAAACTAAGGATATTCAGACTGGGGTTTTGGCAGATGTTTTCTCAAAAATGGATCTTCTGAGACTGTCTCTTCAAGGAAAACAACTGATGCTATTTGTCACCAATAATAAAATCCGAGCTTTCCAGTGAGAATCAGAATTTTGGAGAACTTGTGTTTACCACTGTCAGCTTGACAGCTTCCCAATAATACTCAAGGAGTTTTCCAATGATACTCCAATGGTGATACTAATGAATTGTGCTTTCTAAATATTGGATAGTAAAATTATCAACATTTAGAAACTGTATACAACACAGTGAACCAATATTTTTTAAATAATCAATATGTGATGTTAGGCAACCACATGCAAGTAAAAGACACGTTCAAAGTACAAGAGAAATGAATGGATTTTAATGTGAGACGGTACGTGAAGTTTATTGATATGCTTTCAGATTCCATATTGTAATAAACCTTTAAGAAACTATCACTTCTTGGCTGGGCGCGGTGGCTCGCGCCTGTAATCCCAGCACTTTGGGAGGACGAGGTGGGCAGATCATGAGGCGAGGAGTTCGAGACCAGCCTGACCAACATGGTGAAACCCCGTCTCTAATAAAAATTCAAAACTTAGCTGAGCATGGTGGCATGCACCTGTAATCCCAGCTACTCAAGAGACTGATGCAGGAGAATCGCTTGAACCTGGGAGGCAGAAGCTGCATTGAGCAAATATCGCACCACTGTACTTCAACCTAGACAACAGAGTGAGACTCCGTCTTAAAAAAAAAAAAAAAGAAAAAGAAAGAAACTATCACTTCTTGAGTTTGGGTGTAGTATCAAAAAAAAAAAAAACAAACAAACAAACAAAAAAAACACCAGGTAAGGTGGCTCAGTGGCTCACGCCTGTAATCCCAGCACTTTGGGAGATTGAGGTGGGTGGATCACCTGAGGTCAGGAGTTTGAGATCAGCCTGGCCAATATGGTGAAACCCCATCTCTACTAAAAATACAAAAATTAGCTGGAAATTGCTTGACCAGGAGGTGGAGGTTGCAGTGAGTGAAGATCATGCCACTGCATTCCAGCCTGGGCAACACAGCAAGACTCCATCTCAAACACACACACACACACAACATAATTGTCAAGAAGAATATTAAAATACTCCTCTCCTTTTCAACTACATGTCTATGTAAGGCCAGATTTTTTCTCACATGCTTCAGCCAAAACAACATGGCAGGACTGATGGATTGCAGGAACAGCCATGAGTCACTGTCTTAATGTATTGATCCAAGCGTTCAAGAGATTTGCAAAGATACAAAATGATGTCACTCTTGTAAACAGTTGTTTCTTGTTTTAGGAAATACAATTACTTTTTAGTTAAAAAATGTTATTTATGTGGAAAGGTAATTAGTTTATTATTGCCATTTTTAAATGAGTTAGTAAGTTAACATTTGTTAAATTTCTGTATTTTAATTTATATAGTAAATATTGACAGATGTAAATCACATAAACAAAATATCTTTGGGGTTTTCAGTAATTTTTAATAGGGTAAAAGAATCCTAAAACCAAATAGCTTGAGAACTACTAAATGGTGATATTCTGTAGTTTTAGGACTGTGGATCCAACTGCAGTGGGAAGACGGGCTGTGGTCAAAGATGGGAGGGGAGCCTTCTGCTACCAACTGGCAAGAGCCACTGAAGCCTGGAACTAAGGCAGTGGCAATAGCACAGTCAGGGCTGTGATGTGAGTTCATCACAAAAATCGGGGTCATTATGTCATATTTTGGTTTGGTTGCAATGCTGAACCTTATGAACGCTGGCCCTGGAATTCGACATGGTCTCCTCTGAAGGGAGTGGTTAGATCCAACACCAGATGATGCTCTTAGAAGAAGCAGACATGAAGCGGGTAAACAGGAAGAGGATCTTGCTCCAGTTGTTCTGGGTAAAGACCTGTTCTGGGCACACACTCAACTTGGCAAGCGCTAAGATAGTACCCACTATAGGGATACCAGGGGGAGCTCGGGTGAGGCAGGCCCTTCAGCCTTCAAAGAAAAAGGCACTGAAAACCAGGTATCCTGTGTCACAGCAAGCCCTGTGTGCATATCCCTTCTGTTATCACTGAATCTCCAGTGGAACGAATCCAGTCAGATTTTCCAGCCTCATCTCAGCTGTGCTAGAGAAAACTAAAGGAAGAAGCATGCATGTATGCAGGGAAAATAACAGGTCCTTACCCAAGTTATGATAAGTTATTTATGAGACGGGAGTAATGGTTAGGGAGAAATTCTCAAGAAAAAGGAAAATCACCTGAATCAGAGAAACGACTTCGTCCAGTGACAACTAGACCTTGTTTACAAAAGGCAGAATTTTCCTTAGGAGGTGAGAGAACTGAGAGATATTTTGGAAGAAAGAATAAATAGAATGAATTGAATACAGCAGGTGAGGTGACTCCAAAACTTATAGGACATCTACTTGGAGTTTGAGGTGCCTCTTAGACATTCCAGGTGGCGCTGCCTGAAAGACAGAAGGCTGCATATGTCTGTGGCTCGGGAGGTCTGCAGTGGAGGTATTGGCTTGAGGATCATTAACCTACATAGGTTAGCAGTTCTCAGGCTTCAGAGAAATTCAGAGTCACCTATAGAGGATTATTAAAAGGAAGATGCCTGTCTCAGGCCAGCTGAATCAGAATCACCAGGAGTGATTCTGAGGCACACTACTACGGGTTCTCTGAAGGCAGAGGAGATGCTGAGATCTTCCAGACAAAAAAAAAAAAGAGAGAGAAAGAATGAGTTCCAAATGCAGCCACAAAGCCAAAAAGTGTCTTGCTCCTGAGCACCAGAAGGCTGTCAGTAAAGAATGTGCTTAATTAAATTATAACAGGCTGGCATACGTCAGCACAAGGAACACATCAATTGTTCATCTTCAGACAGTGCAAGAGTCCTTTGCTAATATTTGAAGCCTTAAATGTAGCCACTTAAGCTCCCCATATATCAGGCACAATTAGGGATCCCAGAAGCTGCACATGGGCCTGACCATAAAACAGTCACAGGGAGCACCCGAGGGCCGCGGGGAGCAACCCTCAGCCTTCCCTGGATACAGCTGTGTAAAGCAGGACTTTTCTTCTAGAAACAGTCCTCCCTGCAGCTGGACTGAATAGAATTAACGTTTCTGAAACACAGCCAGGGAACAGACTGTTCTCTTGGAAACTCCAAATTGTCTTTTCTAGTGAAGGAGTGAAAAAGGTGAGCAAAGGATTTTTCATTTATTAACAAGCTGCTATTGACCACACACAATGAGCTAGATATCCAGACCAGCGCTTCAAACCTTTTTTGTTTTGTTTGTTTTGTTTTGCCTGGAGAAAGGCAAAGGCCTTTATTTCTTCTTCCCTCCCCATGGGAAGCCTCTGGCCACACCTCGGCTGCTCAGTTTCTGCCAGTAATCAGCCACCAAGTCCTCGCAGTACCCCCGGGGCAGCCTGCAGTAGACTGGGCTCCTATCCACAGCCCGGACTGCCAGCAGCACTGTCCTCACAGAGGCAGAGCCGCCCCCAGATGTGCTGTGCTCCACCGTGAAGGTGGCCTGGGGAAAGGAGGCCAGCAGCCTGGCTACGGCTCCAGCTATGCTGTGGCCCAGCGGCATGGCCTGCATCTGGAAGGACGCAGGTTGCCAGAGCCCCTGGCACAGCTTTAGCATATCTGTGAGCAGCTGTTCCCTGTAGCCACTGCCTAGCACCTTCTCAGGCCAGCCTGATGCCACAGTCACGTTGGGGAAGACCTCAGCCACAGCCGTAAGCAGCTCTCTGCCAGCCACATGGCCAGGGACCGAAAATCTCCAGTGGGAGATTTTGACCCACACCCATACAGGCTGATGTAAGAGGCCAAGGCTGGAGAGGCATGCCAGCAAAGCCAGGGATGCCTGGAGGGCTGCGGGCTCCGCTATTTGCAAACGGACGCTCCAGTGTCTGGGATATGCGGGCAGCTGCTGCAGGCAGAACTCCAGCGTCACGACGCTGCCACTTGGAGCATGAACAGTGAGCACAGCGTTCTCAGCCACAGTTCCCTTGAAGCCAGTGTTCAGCAGGATCACGCCTTCTGTGTCTGGGAGGGTCACCGTTAGCTGTTTTACCGCTGCCCTGGACATCGGGAACCAGCCACTCCACATTCAGGCCATCACTCCCAGGCAGCTGGAGAAGAGGGATCAGGCTGCCTCCAGGGTAGTACACTCGCTTCTGCGTGGCATTCACTGTGGGGCCCCAAATTGCCAAGGTGAAGTGGCTGCCATTCATGAAACACCTTCTGTAGGCCACAGCTTGGCAGGCATCTCCTCTATGCCTCATAGCACCCTGCCAAGTCGAGGCCAGTGGCTGGAACTGCGACAGGAAAGGCTCAAAGATGTCATAGTAGACGTGGTGGACAGTGGTGTTGTCCCAGACACAGTAGATCCTCCATCGACATGGGGTCCGAGGCAGCCTGCCACAGCGTCAGGCTGTACCTCTCAGGTTGGCTCAGCAGCCAGCTGAAGTGGGGCTGGGCGGCTTGCACCATGGAAGACCGCACAGGGAAGGTAACCCTCTGGGACACCACTCCCACCAGCTCACACATCTTCTCCACAATGGCTCCGGTGTCCATCCTGTTTGGGAGCATGGGCACGTGAAGGGTGGTCCAGCCTGGAGACAGGGAGGCCTTGGGATACTTCTCCTGGACCAGGGCCAGGAAGTGTGTGGCATTGACCTCAATTGAGATGGGCATGTTGGCGCCGTTTAAGATGTCAGCGTTGATCCATGCAGGCCACCAGACTTTGCCTTCCTCTGTCAGCTGCTGCAGGAGGTCCAGGGAGGGGACCATGGCCTTAATGTTCTTGAAGTCCAGTTTGAAGAGCCCAGCACAGGGTCCAGTCACTGCTCCAGTGTGTTGTTGCTGTAGATGGCCAGGGGGTGTGGCATGATGGGAACTCCTGTCTTGTTGGCTGTGCCGACCCTTCTACATTGATGTCAGCCTCCAGGACTGTGATGTTGCTGTTCAGGGCAGCTGTCATGGCTTTCTTGCTGTTGGATGCGTGATTCCAGGTGACCTCCAGGGCATCTTGGCAGCTGATCTGGCCCAGGCTCAGCAGGTAGTCCAGCAGGTTGGCATCACAACTGCAGGCCTCCAGCTCACAGCCTGGTCGCTGCAGAGTGATGGCAAGGACTGTCATGGCATTGACCACCACAGACACAGAGGTAATGCCGGCAAACACCCACTTGACCTGATTCTTCGACAACTGCTCCCTGCGGGCCATGACGACGCTCTCTGGGGAATGCCCCCAACTCTGCACGGCTGAGTCCCCAAGGCTCCCTGCAGCTGAGATCCCGTGGGAGGCAGGAGCTCCCAAGCAGCACCTAATTCTCATCCAGTCAAACCTTTTAAGCATCATTATTTTGTTCCCTTTATGGAATCTTTCTTTTGGACAACATTGCCTGCTTAAGTGCATGAATTTATAGCTTGTTTACCCATATGCTAGTGTATCAGTGACATGAAAATGTGTAAACTTCAGGCCAGCCTCATCTAACCCACAGTGAGTACTCAATACACGTTTGCTGCAGTGAAGTCAGCCCCATGTCAGCATACTAAATGGATGTATTTTGCACCAAAAGCAAAGCGAACATTAGCTCTTCAGTTTTATGATAGTTAAAGAGTTTTTGTGGGGCCAGGCGTGATGGCTTATACCTGTAATCCCAACACTTTGGCAGGCCAAGGTAGGCAGATCACTTGAGATCAGGATGTCAAGACCAGCCTGGCTAACATGCTGAAACCCCGTCTCTACTAAAAATTAGCCGGCATGGTGGCACATGCCCATAATCCTAGCTTCTCAGGAGGCTGAGGCAGGAGAATTGCTGGAACCTTGGAGGTGGAGGTTCCAGTGAGGCCACGTCGCACCACTGCACTCCAGCCTGGGCTATAGAGTGAGACTCCATCTCAAAAAAAAAAAAAAAAAAGTTTTTGGAATAGTTCAAGGACTTGCTTCTAGCACCATGGAGCACTAGAGTTCCAGGTAACGTATGGTGAGAAGCACTTATGTGTACTTTGTCCCCCAAAACTGAACCCTGAGAATATATAAATGCCTTCTTCCCATGGGGACTTGCAGAAACTCCCAGGAAGATATCTCAGTAGCATCTGGGAGAATGAGGAGATGCCTGTTTGATGTGGATTATATGGGCACCTTAATTGGGCTTCTGGACCAGAGATGAGACAGTGTCGGGTCAAGGACATAGTCCGGAGCCTGTGTAGTTCTATCTGGCTGTGGGCAAGTCAGGCTAACCTTTTAACCAAGTAATCCCCTGTGGGTAACACCCCCCCATGGGCACTAAGGAAGGAGAACTGTCCAGACTCAGGCACAACTAGTGCCTGAAGAATATCTTAGTTTATAGTGTTATTGCTCAGCTGTTTCCTTTATATAATCCTTCATATATAATCA
>CAUYLG010079070.1:0-28559 GCA_963573385.1 Cacajao melanocephalus | reverse complement strand
ATTTTGCCAACTCATGAATGGAGGACACTTCAGTAGACATCTAGACCATTTTATAAGTCAGACTGGGGTTACTCTCTCTTCTACCCTATAATTAGTTTGAAAAATTAGAGATTCTGATTTGCTGTGATGAAAATCTTGGATAGTTGACCAAGACTGGCACTCGTTCCAGCCATTAGTGAGTTGAAGCCAAAACCCTTTCGTGTCTCACTGACAAATGTGGTTCTCTTCTCCTTTGGAAAAGATCTTGCACGTATCTGTTCTTCTCCCCCATGAACTAGAAAACCACTTACTCCCAGAATTCAGTTCGTGGTTGTCAGTACTGTATCACCAAGTCTGTTCATTTAATGATCCAAAACTGTAATGCTGCACTGTATTCCAAATAAAGGGTGAAAACAGAACCAAAGTTCTAACTCCAACACACATACAAAAAAGAAATGACAACATCTGACTTCCTCAGCTCCGTTAGGAAGGGCCGGACAGTTCTGCCTGGCTCCCTTATGCTCTCGTGGAACGCTCACCACTGGATCCATCTACTACACTGAGAGGAAGCTGAACAGCCACATGGAAATCCAACAGCCAGCATCAACCACTAGACGTGTAAGTAGCTGAGCATGGAGATGATCCTTGCCCCTGGTCTTTGAGCCATCCCCACCCCTTGAGAAGTTGCCTCTGCCATGCCCTGCACAATTGCATATTCATGAACAAAATAAATGTTGTCTTTTTTAAATTGTTTTTTAAGTTCTGGATACATGTGCAGAACATGCAGGTTTGTTACATAGGTATACATATGTCATGGTGGTTGGCTGCATCCATCATCCCATCATCTCCATTAGGTATTTCTCCTAATGCTATCCCTCCCCTAACCCCTCACCCCTTGACAGTCCCTGGTGTGTGATATTTCCCTCCCTGTGTCCATGTGTTCTCATCGTTCAACTCCCACTTATGAGTGAGAACATGCGGTGTTAGGTTTTCTGTTCTTGTGTCAGTTTGCTGAGAATGATGGTTTCCAGCTTCATCCATGTCCCTGCAAAACACATGAACACATCCTTTTTTATGGCTGCATAGTATTCCATGGTGTATATGTGCCACATTTTCTTTGTCCAGTCTGCCATTGATGGGCATTTGGGTTGGTTCCAAGCCTTTGCTATTGTGAACAGTGCCACAATGAACATACATGTGCAAGTGTCTTTATAATAGAATGATTTATAATTTTTTGGATATATGCCCAGTAATGAGATTGCTGGGTCAAATGGTATTTCTAGTTCTAGATCCTTGAGGAATTGCCAGACTGTCCTCCACAATGCTTGAACTAACTTACACTCCCACCATGATTGTAAAAATGTTCTTATTTCTCCACATCCTCTCCAGCGTCTGTTGTCTCCTGACTTTTTAATAATCGCCATTCTAACTGGCATGAGATGGTATCTCAATTTGGTTTTAATTTGCATTTCTCTAATGACCAGTAATGATGATCTTTTTTTAATTTGTTTTTTGGCTGCATAACTATCTCCTTTTGAGAAGTGCCTGTTCATATTTTTGCCCACTTTTTGATGGGCTTGTATTTTTTTTCCTGAAAATTTAATTTCTTTGTAGATTCTGGATATTCCATTGTCAGATGGGTAGACTGCAAAACTTTTCTCCCATTCTGTAGGTTGCCTGTTCACTCTGATGATAGTTTCTTTTGCTGTGCAGAAGCTCGTTAGCTTAATTAGATCTCATTTGTCTATTTTGGCTTTTGTTGCCAATGCTTTAGGTGTTTTAGTCATGAAGTCCTTGCCTGTGCCTAAGCCCTGAATGGTATTGCCTAGGTTTGCTTCTAGTGTTTTTATGGCTTTAGGTCTTATGTTTAAATCTTTAATCCATCTTGAGTTAATTTTTGTTTAAGGTGTAAGGAAGGGGTCCAGTTTCAGCTTTCTGCCTATGGCTAGCCAGTCTTCCCAAGACATTTATTAAGTAGGGAATCCTTTCCCCATCGCTTGTTTTTGTCAGGGTTGTCAAAGATCAGATGGTTGTAGATGTGTGGCATTATTTCCGAAGCTTCTGTTCTGCTCCATTGGTCTATATCTCTGTTTTGGTACCAGTACCTTGCTGTTTTGCCTTGTAGTATAGTTTGGAGTCAGGTAGTGTGATGCCTCCAGCTTTGTTCTTTTTTGCTTAGAATTGTGTTGGCTATGTGGGCTTTTTTTTTTTTATTCCATATGAAATTTATGGTGGCTTCTTCCACTTCTGTGTAGAAAGTCAGTGGTAACTTGATGGGGATAACATTGAATCTGTAGATCACTTTGGGCAATATGGCCATTTTCATGATATTTATTCTTCCTAACCATGAGCATGGAATGTTTGTCCATCTGTTTGTGTCCTCTCTTACTTCCTTCAGCAGTGGTTTGTAGTTCTTCTTGAAGAGGTCCTTCACATCCCTTATAAGTTGTATTCCTAGGTATTTAATTCTATTAGTAACAAATTGTGAATAGGATTTTACTCATGATTTGGCTCTCCGTTTGTCTGTTATTGGTGTACCGGAATGCTTGTGATTTTTGCACATTGATTTTGTATCCTGAGACTTTGCTGAAGTTGCTTATCAGCTTAAGGAGATTTTGGGCTGGGACAATGGGGTGTTCTAAATATACAATCATGTCATCTGCAAATAGAGACAATTTGACTTCCTCTTTACCTATTTGAATATGCTTTATTTCTTTCTCTTGCCTGATCGCCCTGGCCAGAACTTCCAATACTATGTTGAATAGGAGTGGTGAGAGAGGGCATCCTTGTCTTGTACTGGTTTTCAAGGGGAATATTTCCAGTTTTTGCCCATTCAGTATGATATTGGCTGTGGGTTTGTCATAAACAGCTCTCATTATTTTGAGATATGTTCTATTAATACCTAGTTTATTGAGAGTTTTTAGCATGAAGGGTTGTTGAATTTTGTCAAAGGTATTCTCTGCATCTATTGAGATAATCATGTGGTTTTTGTCTTTGGTTCTGTTTATGTGATGAATTACATTTATTGATTTGCATATGTGGAGCCAGCCTTGCATCCCAGGGATAAAGCCAACTTGATCACAATGGATCAGCTTCTTGATGTGCTGTTGGATTCAATTTGCCAGTATTTTATTGAGGATTTTCACACTGATATTCTTCAGGGATACTGGCCTGAAATTTTCTTTTTTAGTTGTGTCTCTGCCAGGTTATGTTATCAGGATGATGCTGTTGGTCTCATCAAGTGAGTTAGCGAGGATTCCCTCTTTTTCTATTGTTTGGAATAGTTTCAGAAGGAATGATACCAGCTCCTCTTTGTACCTCTGGTAGAATTTGGCTGTGAAGCCATCTGGTCCTGGGCTTTTTTTGGTAGGTAGGCTATTAATTGCTGCCTCAATTTCAGATCTTGTTATTGGTCTATTCAAGGAATTGACTTCTTCCTGGTTTAATCTTGGAAGGGTGTAAGTGTCCAGGAATTTATCCATTTCTTCTATATTTTCTGGTTTATTTGCATAGAGGTGTTTATAGCATTCTCTAATGGTAATTAGATTACCAGACAGAATTTTCTTGACTTTGTTAAAGGAATTTCTATTCTTCATTTCTTAAAGTAACTAATTTTAGCTTAAAAAATAATTTCCTCTTGTATTTCACAGGATGAAATCTGGCTTAAATGCACTAAATCACCTTACAGAAAGACATTGTGACCCCTTAATTCTCATGATTTCTAAGAGTAAAAGGCATTTTCCCTACTGCATGCAGCTAATTCTACAAATATTAAAATCTAGAACTTAATGCAGTGGAAGGAAATTCATATGAAAGCTACAGAATTCACTGAACTCTCAGCTAATGCAGAGTTCAAATAAGAATTCCCTCTTTAATGTCATAATGCAAAATGTTCACATCAATTAAGTATTGATTACAAATATCTATTTTGACAATTTGGTACCTGGAAACTACCTTACAGCATGGTTCTTGCAAATGTTATTTCAAATTAAAGTTAAAAGTTACATGTTAAATATTATATATGTATATATGTATTAATATACATGGAGAGAGAGAGATTCATTTCTCAGAAAAATGCCCTTCAAACTAATTTTAATGCTAAGACCAGATTTTAACCAAAACAAAATTTATTATCTTTAGTTTTCCATTTATTTGGCATATATGGCAGACAAAAAAACAATCAATTTATTTTGCTAAAGACTGGGATGTTATATGTGTCATGCATATTTTATGTTAAGTTGATTCTAATAAGTCTACATAAGGGAATTTATTGAGACAAACATTTGGTAAGCATGTGTTCATTCTTATCTGGTCTCTTTCTGTTGGTAAGCAGGTATCTAACTGCAAATGACAACTTTACTATGCAAAGCACCAGACTCACTTGGGAGCTTGTTTGAAATGCGGACTTCCCTACTTATACCTGCATTGACTTAGAATCTGTATTTAACACGATCCTAAGGATCTTGCACATTAAAATTTGAGAAGCACTACCCTAGAACATCTTAAGAATAAAACTGGAACATTTCATTGCAAATGTGATATTTACATTAGCATGACTACTGGGGAAAAAAATCCACTAAGCTTGAATTTTGAACTAGTTAAATGCAGATAGTGATAATGTAAGACTGTTTTGAGACATGCAGGCACTAACCACCCTTAGTAAATATAAAGATGCCACATGTGGTCTAATGGAATATTAGACCTTCCCTCTTCTTAGGAGACAGAGCCATTGTGTTCCAACTGGAGCCTCTGAGCTACCATTACTAGTTTCTATTCTTAGCCTTCACGTCTACAGGTCAGCTATTGGGATTTCACTATTCTAACAACAAAAAAAGTGTTGTCCAATGGGAACTACAACAAAAACAGATAAACTCCTTAAGAAACACATTTTTTATTACTAAACTAATACAATCATATTTGTAAGAGATAAGAATAAATGAAAAAATTTTAGTAATGACGTAAAGAGTACATTTATTTTAAAATTCCATAGTTCCCCTCAAGATACCACTATTGACCTGGTTGCAAAGCATTATTTGCAGTTGTATGTCAAAGTCGTGTTGTGTCTAGAGAAAGACTACCTGACACTTGTTTCCAAATTGTTTCACTTACAGAATTTGTGCTTTTCCTAGTGTCAAAGGCTTTTAAGTAAGAATGACTCCATCTTGAGTGAGGGCTAAGAAAATGCGGCTGGGACTTGCTGGGCTGCATTTCCAGAAAGTTAGGCATTCCTAGCCTCTAGATGTTTACTGTTAAGGGAACAGATTGATAATGCTTACTAAACAGGTCCAGATTTGAGAGTGTCCTGATATCCCGATATCTTGAGAACAGAAGCATTCCTAATTTTGCATTAAAGATAATAATATCAACTCTTGCAAAACATAGGAAAATTAATCCTTTATTACAAACCCTTGTGGCAGAGCACATCTCCCCATGATCATTTTTTAAATGCTACATATAAACAAGTATTGTCCCTAGGCTGAACACATTCTTCCTCTTACTTTTGGGAACTCCTGACTCTGGCTAAGGAGTAGCTGTTTCTTCACCACTTTACTTTCTTAAGAAACTTGCTTTTGCTTTGCACTGTGGACTTGCCGCAAATTCTTTCCAGCATGAGATCCAAGAACCCTCTTAGGTGTCTGTATAGGGACTCCTCTCCTGTAACACTAGCAAGGTCCCTTCTAGAGAGCTCTGATTTAGCAGCACACTTATACTGGTGCAGGATGGGAACATTCCATAAAGACATAATCACACTTGTTCAAAGTCCTCTGCATCAACTCCCCCAGACTTTGATATATCCTACCTTTAAAATCACGCTATGTCCCGGTCACTCTTTGTTGCCTTCCCTTCCGATCCAGTTGAGGAATTCCTCTGGGAAGTAAAATCTGTCCATGTGTGCTCTCTGTCAATTATTCCCCATCCTGAGATCTCCAGTCAATTGTTTCCCCTCTCTCTGGTCCTTTCAATCATTCCCATCCTACTGTTACTTCCCTATCAATGTTTCTAGTTATTATCTAAATGTCACTTACATCAAAACAAATAAATCACCTTTCATGACCCTATTTCAATCTTTTTAGCTTTCACTGAAAGTTTCTCTACCTGTCCATGAATGAACGTTCTCCATTTGTGGTCTCCATTTATCTTTCATATATTCCGATGTAACATTTATTTCCACAACTGACATTTATTTGATGAAGGTCTTTCAAATAAATTTTAGTTCTAATATGCCCGTTTTCTCTTTAATGTGTGGCAATTGCACTAATGGAAATACAATCACATGTGCCCTGTAAATCTCCCAAGTTGTCTCAATTCTCCAAAGAATTACACCATGTCTGTCCACAGTCACCAACAACAAAACTGAAAAGTGACCAGTTGAGCTTCAGGCTGGTGTTTTTCATTCCACAAAAGCCACATTATATTTAATTAATGATACGAATGCTTATAAAGTTAACAATAAAGGAATATAACAAACATACCTGAAAACAGTTCTATTCAAAATCATTTTCCAAGAATAAATAAATGTTTACCTTTTATTACAGAAAATAAAACAATCATAATACCTGAGATTTATTTCAAAATTGTTTCTTTTTACTGGCACATGTTCTTGTCCACATGCCAGTGGAAACAGATCCATGTGTAGCACTATTATTTAGACGATCAATTGCATTAATTCTTCATATATTAGTCATTGACAATAGACCCGACAAAGAGTGTATTTCCCATCCTTGATATCGTAGCTTAGCCTATCCTACCTTAAACATGCTCAGAACACTTACCTTAATCTACAGTTAAGCAAAATCATCTAACACAAAGTCTATTTTATAGTAAAGTAATGAATATCTGATCTAATTTATTGAATACTGTACTGAAAAAGAAAAACAGAATGTTTGTATGGGCACTAACCATTAATGTGTACAGCTGAAAGTGCATGGAGCCTGAAGAACGTTTGAAACATTGAGCTAAAATTAATTGCTGGCATTGGTTTCTCTCTCTTCTGATGAAGCTTGAGAATGCAAAATGATACAATGGACTTTGGGGACTTGGGGGGAAGAGTTGGAAGGGGGCAAGGGATGAAAGACTACAAATAGGGTGCAGTGTATACTGCTTGGGCAATGGGCACACCAAAATCTCACAAATCACCACTAAAGAACTTACTCACGTAACCAAACACCACCTGTACCCCAATAACTTATGAAAAACTAAGAAAAAAAATTTTTAAGTACAAACACAAAAACCACTGGCAATACAGCACACTCACAGTACACAGTAGAGTGGTGGTGTTTCCCCTTGTGATGGTGTGACTGGCTGGGAGCTGTGGCTCACTGCAGCTGCCCAGCATTACAACAGAGTGTCATACAGCAGATCTAGCCTGGGAAAAGATCAAGATTCAAAATTCAAAGTGTGGCTTCTACTAAATGTGCATCACTTTCACACCGTTGTAACAGGAACCATCTTAAAGGGGACCATCTGTAGAGGAAAGGATTCAAAAGCTTAGGGAGATTGGAATGTTAGAATAGATTCATCATTTCAGATCTAACCACCCACACTGGGAGAAAACAGAAGAAGTACTACTTTTCACGGCTATTATGAGAAATGAATTTTTAAGGAGAGCCTCAGCAGCTTTGTGACTGCTCTTCTCTGCAGGCAAGACCCTACAGTGGAGAATGAAATCACTGTTTGGGAAATCTAGACAATGGGGGTAAGTGGATCCCAGGATGGCAGGAGCCAAGGGGCAGTGCCAAAGTCAGAGGGGGCGTGGTTCCTGTGAGGGAGGCAGACTCAAGGCAGCAGTCAGAATCATCTCACTCAAGCACATCTAGTTGAGCACGATGTTCCCAGAGGTGAAATACTCTGAAAGACTACTAAGTTCTTACTTTCTCTGTATACATAAGATCGTTCTTGTATTGCTATAAAGAAATAGGTGAGACCAGGTAATTTATAAGGAAAGAAGTTTAATTGGGTCATGATCCTACAAGAAGCATTAACACTGACATCGGCTTTTGGGGAGGCCTCAGGATGGTGGCAGAAGGCAAAGCAGGAGCTTCCATGTCACATGGTGAAAGCAGGAGCAAAAGAAAGAGTTAGGTGCACACTTTTGAACAGCCAGATCTCATGCGAAGGCACTCATGATCACGAGGACAGCACCAAGGGAATGGTGCTAAACCATTCATGAGAACTCCACCCCCATGAGCCAATCGTCTCCCACCAGGCCCCACCTCAACCCTGGCGATTACAGTTCAACCTGAGATTTGGTCGGGGACACATATCCAAACTGTATCATTGTAGAAGCAGACCTACAATCAGAGTCACAACTCCTTAATCAGTTTCCAGATTAGAGCCAGTTTACAGCCCCAGAACCCCCTGAATGAAGGGGAGACCAAGTACTCTTGAGGAAGGAGTCCCCTACACTGCAAAAAAATTACACTGTTAAAATTTCTCACAACTTCCCCAAAGGTAAAGTACCATTTAGCAGGCTAACTATGCAATGGGGAAAAGGAAATAATCAGGCCTTTTAGAAACTACTGGACACTGGTTCTGAACTGACACTAATTCTGGGAGACCGAAACCCCCTCTGTGGGCCACCAGTTGGAGTAAGGACTTATGGAGATCAGGTGATTCATGGAGTTTAGCCCATGTCTGTCTCACAGTGGCTCCAGTCGGTCCCGAAATCCATCCTGTGGTTATTTCTCGGTTCTAGAATGCATAATTAGAATAGATATACTCAGAAGCTGGAAGAATCCCCACATTGGTGTGTAAGGGACAAGGGTTATTACAGTGAGATAAGCTAAATGGAAGCCACTAGAACTGCCTGTTCCTTGGAAAGTAGTAAATCAAAATTAATACTGCCTTCCTGGAGGGGTTGCAAACATTAATGCTAGCATTTAGGATTTGAAATATGCAGGGGTGGGTGATTCCCACCACATCCCCCATTCAATTCACCTATTTGATCTGTGCAGAAAACAAATGAGTTTTGGAGAATGACAGTAGATTACGGTAGACTTAACTAGATAAGTAACTCCAATTGCAACTGCTGTATCAGATGTGATTTCATTGAACAAATTAACACATCCTCTGATATGCAGCCATTGACGTGAAAAATGCTTTTCTCCTCTGTATCTGTTCATAAGTCTCATTACAAGCTATTTTCTTTCAGCAGGCAAGGCCAGCAATCCATCTTCACTGTCCTAACTCACAGATATATCAACTTTCTGGGGCAATGTTAAAATTTATTTTGCATGATCTTGATTACCTTTTACTTCCACAAGATATTACTGGTCCATTACACTGATGACATTACGATCATCTGACCTAGTGAACAAGAAGTAACAAATATTCTAGCCTTACTGGTAAGACATACACGTCAGAGAATGGTAAATAAATCCAACTAAAATTCTGGGGCCTTTTACCTCAGTAAAATTCGAGTGGTCCAGTGGTTTGGACACATCAAGATATTCCTCTTAAGGCAATGTTGCTTTTGGTCTCTCCTACAACCAAAAAAGAGACTCAACACCCATGGATCTCTTTGCATTTTGGAGGCATCATATTCCTCATTGGTGTGTGTTACTCTGACCCATCTACTGAGTGACCTCGAAAACTGCTGCTTTTGAGTGGAACCCAGAACAAGAGAAGGCTGCGTAGCAGTCCAGGCTGCTGTGCTAGCTTCCCTGCTGCTTGGGCCATATAATCCAGCAGATCCAATAGTGCTTGAAGTGCCAGTGACAGACAGGATGCTGTTTGGAGACTTTGACAAACCCTATAAATGCATAACAGCACGGCCCTTAGAATGTTGGAGCAAAGTCCTGTCGTCTTCTGTGGATAACTCCTCTCCTTTTGAGAAACAACTCTTGGCTTGCTACTAGACCTTAGTAGATACAGAACTCTTAACCATGGGCCACCAAGTTACCATGTGATCTGAGCTGCATGTGATGAGCGGAGTATTATCTGATTCACCAGGCTATGAAGTTAGGCATGCAGAAGAGCACTCCAGCATTTAATGGAAGTGGTATACACATGGTCAGGCCTGAGCAGCCTCTGAAGCACAAGTAAGTTACATGATAAAGTGACCCAAAGGCCCATGGTTCCCACATCTGTTACACTGCCTTTTCTCTCCCAGCCTGCCCCTATGGTCCCATGGGGAGTTTCCCATTATCAGTTGACAAAAGAAGAGACGACTTGGGCCTGGATTACAGAGGGTTTTGCATAACATGCAGGAACCATCTGAAAGTGAATTGCTGCAGCACTGCAGCCCCTCTCTGGGACATCCCTGGACAGTGGTGAAGGAAAGTTTTCCCAGTGGACTCAACTTCAAATAGTGTACCTGCTTGTTCACTTTGCCTGGTCAGAACAAATGGCATAAGGTACAAACATAATTAGAAGACTGGTGACAAGGAAACCTAGGAAAGAGGTATGTGGATGGACCTCTCTGAAGGAGTAAAAAAAACATGGTGATATTTGTGTCCCCTATGAATGCTCACCAAAGGATGACCTCATCAAATATTTTAAAAATCAAGTGTAGAGGATGACCCATCCTGTGGATACCTGTCAGCCTCTTTCCTCAGCCACTTCTGTCATCACCTAGTAGGCTTAAGAGCAAAGTATCCATAATGGCAGGGATGGAGGATTAGCCTACATGGACTCCCACTCACTAAGGCCAACCTGGCCACGGCGACTGTGAGGGCCCAGTATGCCGGCAACACAGACCAACGCTGAATCCTTGATATGCACCTGGGGTGATCAGCCAGCTACCTGGTGACAGATTGATTACATTGGATCACTTTCATCATGGAAAGGGTAGTGTTTTGTTTTTACTGGAATAGACACTCTGGATTTAGAATTGCCTTCCCTGCATGCAATGTTTCTACCAAAGCTACCATCCATGGACTTACAGAATGCTTTAACCACAGTCATTTTTCTCCACACAGCAGTGCTTCTGATCAGGGAGTTCAGTTAATAGCAAAAGAAGTGCAGCAATGAGTCCATGTTAATTGAGTTCACCGACTTTACTGTGTTTCCTGCCCTCCTGAAGCAGCTGGTTTTGTAGAATGGTGGAATGGCTTTTTGCAGACTCAGCTACAGTGTCTGCCAGGTGGCAGTACTGAGCTGGGGAAAGATTCCTCGGGAGTCTGTATGCTTTAACTTGGCATCCAGAATACGATGTTGTTTCTCCAAAAGCCAGAATTCACGGGTTCAATAATTAAGGGCAGAAAGTGGGAGTGGTCTCACTCACTATTATTCCTACTGAACTACTAGCAAAATGTTTGCCTCCTGATCCTACAACTTTACGATCTTCTGGCCTAGAAGTCTGTTTCAGATGAAGGATTGCTTCCACCAAAAGACACAGCAGTGACTTTACAGAGCTGGAAATTAAAACTTACCCAGTGACTTTGAATTCCTCATGCCTCTAAATCAACAGGCAAGGAAGAGAGTGACTGGGCTAGTTCCGGTTATTGATCTTAACTAGAAATTGGACTCATACTTCAAGATGGAGATAAGGAAGGGTGTGTCTGCAATACATATACCCTTAGGGTGTCCTTGGTATTATCATATTTTGTAATTATGGTCAGTGGAAAATGACAACCACCTAATCCAGGCAGGACAACTAATGGCCCAGACCCTTCAGGAAAGAAGCCTTGGGTCATCCCAGCAAGTAAATAATCACGACCAGCTGAGGTGCTTAGTGAAATAAGAGAGGTGGTTAGTGAAAGAAGGTAGCTACGAATACCAGCTGTGACCACATGATTAGTTACAGAAATCAAGGTTGAAATTGTTATCAGTATTTCCCCCTTTTTTGTTATGAATACATGCAAATGTATGTGGGTGCATTAAGCAAATATTATTGTTTTTCTGCTGTCTTATTCCCTTATAATTTAATGTAGGATGTATTGACTATATCATTGTAGTTAAGTGTTGTTAATTTTATATTATAGTATTTAAGTTACAGGATATCAAGGAGAAAAGTAAACATCATTCAAAGATTATACCTCCTTTTCTGGGGAAGGGGTAGGTATGTCTTCAGTTGTACATGGGATCATTATATATTAGACAGAAGCATGACCTTGCTATTTATTTTCTTTGTTTGGAGATTAAGTATAGTTTAAGGAGATATGTATGGGTGCCCAATTGACAAGGGGTGGACTTGTGATGAATAATTTCATGTCGAAATTTGACTATGCTATGAGGTGCCCAGATATTTAATGAAATATTATCCCAGCTATATCTGTGATGGTGATTTTGGATGAAATTAGCATTTGAATCAATAGACTGAGTAAAGCAGGCTTCTCTTCCTAATGTGAGTAGTCCTCACTCAATCAGTTGAACACCTGACTAGAACAAAAATTACTATGACCTTCCAGTAAGTGAGAGAAAACTCCTGCCTGGCTGATTGAACTGGGTCATGACTTTTTTCTTGTCTTCAGACTAAACTCAAACATTGATTCTTCTTGGATTTTGAGCCTGCCAGTTTTCAGACTGGAACTTACACCATTGACTCTCCTAGTTCTAGGGCCTTCAGATTCATACTGGAACTATCCCATGGGCTCTCCTGGGTCTCCAGCTTGCCAACTGCAGAACTTGACTTCCCAGCCTCCAGAATTACATATGTGAATGCCCTATAGTAAGTCTTTCTCTTTCTCTCTCTCCCTCTGTCTCTCCTATTGGTTCTGGTTCTCAGGATATTCCAGACAATAGAGTCACCTCTGGCTGAGAATTCCAACTTCTTCACTTCATAGATTATTTCTTCTCTGTGATTCAAACATCCTAACTCATAAATAACAATCCACAAATACTTATAATACATTAGTTTATGTTTAATAACCTTACAGAAGATATGGAGATGTAGTCAAAATTACTGTAAACATAAGCCTTATATTATTTAAAAGTTAATTCCTCCCTGTTTTGTCAGCTAATTTGCCTCTGAGCACTTCCTAGCATGACCCTGGTTCTCCTTCCCTCATCTCCCACCTTCTCCTCCCTTCTCTTCTATTTTCTCCCTTCTCAGGAGCAAAAACTAAATTCATCTCCTTGCCTTACACAAGATAGTTTTGGTGCCCCCTTTGCTGCTTTAACTCTTACCAATGGGCATAACTTTGAAGTTTCCATTTTATCCTACCCAGCTCATCAAGCTAGTACTCAACATTAGGAATTCTTCCCTGATAGGAATTCTAGTGCCAGCTATTGAAGTTATAAACATCTCAATCTCTGTCACAATCAAAACATCTGCCATTGACTGAGAACTCATGCTCCAATCACTGTTATGATGTGCTTCACTGACATTCTCTCGTGTTCTTACAGAAACACCACATAGTCACGCTTTTTCTAACTGTGGCAGATGCTGCTGTGTTTCTAGTCAATATCCATTTTCCTCTTACTTTAAATTAAAGGGTACTGCTCCATTCAGTCCCACTTTACTGGACCTCTGCATCCCCCCGATACTATTAATGTTGGTAGCCAAGGGCTCTCAATTGTCCTGTTCTCCTGAGGCCTTCTCCAAACTGAAGAGAGCTGCCTCACCAGGACAGCCTGTAGCCAGTGACTGACTGACACATGATGTAAATGGCTATTCCTCTTGCCTCAGGTCAGGCCAAATCTGTGATGCAATCCATGCTCCAAAACTTTGGGTGTCAGGCTGAGCCAGATTTGTGTTGAGATCATCCTGGCTTAGGTTGATCTCACTGTTGTCTCACCCGGCTTACTATTCCCCTCTCATAAGATTATTCTTTCAAGAAAAGGTACTCAATCATTGCTATTGCAGGCTCTGCTTCTAGAGGACCCCTGATAGACTGGCTGACTTGCAGGAAAAATAGTGAAGGCCATCCAGTTAACAGAAGGAAACCAATTAGGGAATCACTGGAGCCTGGGTGAGTGGCACCCACTCCAAAATGGTAGCAGTGGACACAGATGGGACTCAGATTAACCAGTTCATTTATTTTCCATAACCATATTTTATTTTCTTTGTAGCAATTCTCATTCTCTGCTATTATAGGATTTTGTGTCTTCTAAAGGTTTTTTGTTTGTTTGTTTTTTGTTTTTGAGGTGGAGTCTGACTCTGTCACCCAGCCTAGAATGCAGTGGCACAATCTCCATTCACTGCAACTTCTGCCTCCCAGGTCCAAGCGATTCTCCTGCCTCAGCCTCCCAAGTAGCTGTGATTACAGCTATGTGCCATCACGCCTAGGTAATTTTTTTTTGTGGGGGCAGGGTGGGTTATTTCTAGTACAGACAGGGTTTTACCATTTTGCTCAGCCTTGTCTGGAACTCCTGACCTCAAGCAATCCACCCACGTCAGTTTCCCAAAGCACTGGGATTACAGGCATGAGCCACCACACCCAGCCTCTTTTAAAGTATTTTTAAATATCTACCTTTTTAAAAATTTTTATCTACCTTTATAGAGATACAAGAACAAGGGCCTTTCTTAGGTACTATCATATTCTCCCAGTCCCTAAAACAGTACTGGCAGACAATTTGTGCTAACTACATATTTGTAAAATAAGTGGATGAAAAATGAATGGAAGAAGAGTGATTGAGATTAGCTTGAAGGCTATGTGTGATTGAGAGAGCTGATTAGGTAAATTGAGAGAGATCTGGGAATATCAAAAGAACTCTGGAGAATGATCTGTTTGGTATATAAATTAAATACTGGGAACTCAGGAGAGATAGTATAGGGCCTAAGATCGTATTTGGGTGACTAAGCCCTTCACTTTAAAAGCTCAATGTATGACTTTATGTAAAACCTTATAACTTACCGTATTTCTTTTTGGCATTTTGGGTGATACTTAAGAATGTTAAAGAATAAAAGACTCTTTGTGTTACCTGTACTGTGTGTGCATTAGAATCATAACCTATTCCAGTTTTCATCTTGTCACCAGCAAGCTTTCTAAAGTAGTAGAAACTACTTTTTCAGAAAGTAAAGCAATGCTGTTTTGTTCACTGGGTGATTACTTGCTGTGAATACGTAGTGATCATCTGGCTTGGAAACGTGTGTGTGTGTGTGTGTGTGTGTGTGTGTGTGTATGTGTGTGTTTGTGTATAATAAAACTAGACTGCTACTACCTGTTAATTGCACTTTATAATTGCAGTTTATCTCCTCTGCACACCTTCAGAATCCTGGCTCACATCACAGAGAAAAGGTTGTGTACGTGGCTTGACTGACGGAGCTCATTTATTAAAGCTCTAGGGGGTTATGTTACTAATGCTGCCTCATGAGTTTCTATTTTATCTAATATTCTCCATTCATATGTACACAAAAAAGTCCATCTTTTAAATGCATAACTGATGTACATATATGCTGTTATTGTTGTTGTTGAAGCTATTGTTGCATAAGTTTAGTTATTTAAAGTTAGTAAAGTTATTTTTATTGTTATTGCTGTTAAAGTTATTGATGGTTAAATCACTAACTTTTAGGCAACAAATTGGTGGATCACTTATTGTTGATTTTGGGCAGTTGCCACGCAATATTAATGTCCTGACATTAAGGATTATAAAGGGCATCTTTCATTTACTTGATCGTTCCCCTCCCATTTCTATTGCCCCTTCCCTTGGGGCGCTGGCATTGGGTTCACATGCGTGCAATCGAATCTATCCTGACAGTGAATAGCCATGTGTTTAGTCAGGCATTTGCATAGGTTCAAGTAGATGAGAATTTTATGGAAAGTTGACGAGACATTTTAATGCTTTTCATATTCGTTTCAGAAAAGTATAGTACAAGAAGAGCTTATCCAAATTTGTGTCTAAAAAGCTAAAAACGTCTGATCTTAGTAACTGAGTGGCTAACAAATAAACTAAAGAAAGCCACACAAAGTTCTGTTAAAGGAGTCAAAATAAGCTATTATAGAATTCACATCAGGATGAGGTCTTATTTAGCAATATTATATTCCCTTAATTGCCTTTGTAATGTTGACTTAACTGGGAGAATATTGCATTCCTTTGCCTTTTCCTCTCTCTGAAGGTTTTGAGAGAAGAAACAGAAGAAGCTGTGGAAAGTCAATTCTGCTTCCTTTTAGTGATTTTGAATATAAGAGTATGGTGATACTCTGGAGTGGAAATAAACACTGTTTTAGTTGATTGTATCTACTAATGCCATCTACTCGCCATTCTTGCTTAAATTGATGGCTCATTTTAAAAAAACACTTGTTTAATGGATGTAGAGTTTGTGTTTCACAAGATGAAAAAGCTGTGGAGACTCGCACAAGAACGCGAATACACTTAACACTACTGAATTGTACGTAAAAATGGTTAAAATGGTAATTTTAAGTTGTATTTTGCCACATATAAGAAAACTGCTTCCCTCAGTTATTGGCTGAGCAATAAACCAAAAAAATTCTCAAAATAAGGATATTTTGAAAGAACTATTTATGAAAATGTTATGAAAAGGATATTAACAGACTCTAATACTCAAAAATGACAAAACACACATTCCTTTCAAGTCGATATGAAACATTTACAAAAACTGCCACATGCTAGGCCGCAGCAAACATCCACAAATAATAATAATCAATGTAATGATCATATTCTTAGAACACGGTTTGACAACATAGATTTTGTTAGCCAGAAGATCACAATATACTATACTTTGAGAAATTTAAAAATACATTTGAAATAAGAAAATAATGTTTAGAACAGAATGGCAATGAAAACACTACATATCAAAACTTGAGAGTGCAACTAAAGCATTCCTTAGAAGGTGATTTATATTTGTAAATATATTTATTAGAAAAGAGAAAGCCTATAAAAGTCAATGGGGTAGGTAACTCCCTTGGAGAAGAGACTTTTTACATAAGACACAAATAAGGCAAACAGGTCAAAGTGTAGAAATAGCCAAATTATAAGGGAACCCAATGTATAAGATCTTCTGCTTCAGGTCCATTGGAAAAGAATGGGCAACTCTAAATATTAATAGTACTGGGACATTAGTTACAGATGAGAAAGATATAAAATTGGACCCCTGTCTGACACTTTACACACAAAACAAATGTAAGTTCTAATGAGTTAAAATAAAAAAAACTTTGAAATTCAGAACATATGAAGAAATAGTTTATACCTTCCAGTGGGCAAGGATTTTATACCCAAAACACAAAACAGTAAACTATGAAGTAAAACATTGGTTCATTTTACAACAATAGTGTTAAAATTTTAGTTTATTAAAAGACTTTATAAAAAGGGGGCAGAAGCCACTAATGGAAAGAAGATATTTGCAACACCTATGACAAAGGAGTAGTGTTTATGGAATATGAAGAATTTATACAAATCAGAAGAGAAATGAAAACAAAACTGGACAAAGGAAACATATAACCTGGCATTTCATAAACAAAAAAGTCACATTACTCATAAACTTGACAAAGATGCTCCATCTCCACATGTGGAAGTCAAGAACAACTGAAGTTGAGCAGAACATCCTGAAGTCAGGATTTTGTCATGTGTGTGTGTATGTGAGTGTATGTGTATTTTTTATGTTCTGACTCTGCGTATTTTATTTTATATTTTATGGACATTTTCCCATGTCATTAAGTTTAAAAAATGTAAATGACTCATTCAACACATATTTAGTGAGCTGTTTCCATGTGCATTATACTTTTCCAATTACTGGGGCTACATGAATGAATGAAATAAAACAAAGCAAGAATCTCTGCCTTCACCAAGATTCTATTCCGGGAAAGGCAGACAATAAACAAGAAAAATATAGTGTATTAGACAGTGATGAGTGTTAAGAAGAAAAATAAAACAGGAGGCTAAAAAGTATTGGTAGGGGAGTGAAAATTTTGAAGTTCAATATATGAGTAAAGTTCTAACTGAATCAATCAGCCATACATAAAAATATGGTATAATTTAATCATCTCTCCATTATTCAATATTTAGGTATTTCTATACTTTGACATTGTAATAAAAGAATGAAAATTTTGTCACACATCTTTGCCAGTGTCTCCAATTATTACCTTAGAAAGGTCTCTTTTCTTTTCTTTCTTTTTTTTGAGACAGAGTCTCACTCTTGTCACCCAGGCTGGAGTGCAGTGGCACAATCTTGGTTTACTGCAACCTCCATCTCCCAGGGTCAAACAATTCTCCTGCCTCAGCCTCCTGAGTAGTTGGGACTACAAGTGCCCACCACCACGCCCAGCTAATTTTTGTATTTTTAGTAGAGACGTGGTTTCACCATGTTGGCCAGGCTGATCTTGAACTCCTGACCTCAGGTGATCCACCAGCCTTGGCCTCCCCAAGTTCTGGGATTACAGGCATAAGCCACTGTGCCCTGCCCAGAAAGATTTCTTCAACATGAAAAATGGAATTACTAAGAACATGATTGAAACAGTTAAAGATTCATGTTTTTATTGCCAGAATGCTTCCCTAGAAAGTTGTTCCAGCTTATACTTCCAGTAGTATTACTGGCATTGAGATTTAACAAAATCTCCTGAGTACTAAAGGGAGCTCCCAATGACAATAGGACAGTTCTCTCAAACGTTACTTCTGGGGACAGACAGTAAATCCTGCTTTTAAAATTCTAAATTTATGGTTAAAGATCTGGTAATGGTTAGTACAGTAACAGAGATGGAAGAGGAGAGAAACCTATCAATGTGAAGAGATGTTTCTCTATAAACCATAGAGTCAAAGAGAATCAACTGTTATGTTACACAGACATCACAGCCACTCACGTAATCTCAATGTATGGTTCCATTATGGAAAGAGCAGCTGAGACATGAGGCTGCTCACAGGGTTTCCTGTGTGAGTGCTACAACCTACAATTGTGTAACTTGGAGGATTAAGTGGGGCTGGAAACAGGAGGATGTATTGAATGTCTGTTTTAGTGTTTTAGAAGTGGTTGAACACAACCCCCCATGTCGGTTTCTGTATAAAGAACAAAATGTCCATTTTCCATAGAGGATAAAACAGAAAGCCTCTGCACTGGAGATCACTGGGACCAGCTGAGGAAAGGGTACAATACTGAAAACAAAGCACATACTGAAAATTAAGATTCCCAGCTTTTTCTCACTGCCCAGCTTTTAGAATGCTGGCAACAGGGCTTCCTTCCACCAAAAAGAGAATTCAAAAATATTCATCTGTGGGGATTAGACCAGCTCAATAAAGATAAGTCATAAAAATCCTGACATTAGGCATTTCCCCCAAAAATAGGTCTAACAACAAAACAATGGTCCTAGTGATAGGTTTCTAACACTAAATAACTAGAGGGATTTTAGGGCAAGCATGTGAGGCTTCGACTGGTAAGTAAAGACATTTGATTTAAATCCTGGGGTACAGTGTGAGTTCTGGAGAGCTCTGAGCGGTGGAGAGATGGAAGGGGCTTCATGGGAGACTCATCCAGCCAGGAAAGAGAACTTTAGAAGGTCGAGCCTGAAAGCAGGGAGCTCATTGCAGTGCCGGAGGGGGAGAGGGTGAAGAGGTGGGGGAGATGATTAGCATTCAGTCCACAGGGCTCCTGGGTTTTTCTGAGTCTAGAGACTTCCTAAAACATTTAGTATTTCTGGGGTTAATGTCTATTATCTCTTTTCTAAATGGCATGCTTTAAATTTCTTATAGGAAAGTTCTTGTTCATTATAAAGCAATTATGAACTTTCTGAAACTCTAAAGAAAGCTGAATGTTGCAAAGTAAGCTCACAGCTGAAGATATTCTTCCATTTTCAACACAGCTGAAGATATTCTTCCCTTTTCAGCAACGCTTTTATCAAACTAGGCAAAGAGAAAACTGAGTAAACACACCAGAGGGAACCTGAATCAGGAGAAGCTCAGGCTCTCCCAGGAGCTCCCCTAAAGGGTTTATGTAAGTCTTAGAGGATCGTCTGCAAAACTAAGTTCTCCTAGAAACAATCACTGACTAGTTCTTTTCACATAAAATATCGATTTCCTAAAGGTAAGAGAAAAACTTAAACACATTAAAATTTTATAGAGTTTATTTGAGCATACAGAGGTTCTTTTTTTTTTTTTTTTTTTTTTTGAGACTGAGCTTCCTTCTTGTCATCCAGGTGCAATGGCTCGATTTCAGCTCACTGTTGCAATCTCCACCTCCCGGGTTCAAGCAATTCTTCTGCCTCAGCCTCCTGAGTAGCTGGGATTACAGGTGCCTGCCACTATGCCCATCTGATTTTTATATTTTTCATAGATATGGGGTTTCACCACGTTGAACAGGCTGGTCTCGAACTCCTGACCTCAGGTGATCCACCCATCTTGGCCTTCCAAAGTGCTGGGATTACAGACATGAGCCACCACTCCCAGCCTACTTGAAGATTCTTCAGTGGGGCAGTACCACAGCAGCCAGCACTCCATAAGGAGGGGCAAGAGGGGCAACTTTGATTATTTGCAGAAGCAAGACAGAAAACAATTCTGATTGGTTAGTGTGGAATGCCCCTATTGAGGTTAGTTTGTGGTTTCTGATTTGTACAGTTTCTGATTTGTGCAGTTTCTAGTAGGAATTTAAAGGGTTGAGCCATGCTAGTGACCTGTCATTTAAATATTTTTAATACTAATGATAGAAAACCTGAAGACCTTGACAGCACCTGAGATTTTGTGATCTTTAATGATTTAGAAGAAACAGAAACAATCCTAATAACTGTCTTCCTCTTCCCGTTCCCTTTCTGGAGATGGTGGAGTGCTTTAACACACAAGACTGGCAGAAGAGAGAAAGAGCCATCAGGAGGAGGAGGAAGAGATGAAGACAGCAAAGGAGGAGAAAAGGAAGCAGGAGTGGGGAAAGGGAGCAGGGAAAGAGGAAGAAGAAAACGGAGGAGAAGAAGAAGAATCAAAAAGTAGAACTGATCTAATTGAGAACTAAAAATCACACTCAACTGTTCTGATGAAAACGGAACACTTCTGTAAATTCAAATGACTCAGCCACCACTGAGACACAAATAAATGTGCAGTTTGCCTTTTACCATGTGTAGAAATGCATGAGGCATGGCAGTTATTGCCTTCCAGAGAGGGAGCTTACATAGAAAAGTAAACATTCTAGATAAGAATGAACAGGAGTTAGCCTGAGAAAAGATAACTTAAAATGCAATATTCAGTGCTTTGTCAGAGGAAGAGATGAGATGCAATGAAAGATGCAATCATGCACTAAAAGAAGATAATAAGAAAAACTTGCACTGCAGGAAGTTTTATTCATCTACCTGGGTTCTTCCTCTAAGGTCAATGGACTTCCTTTCAGATTCACGAACAGCTATTTTAAGAGTCATAGATAACTTCAAGATTTCACAAATGCAGCTTAGCATCAAAATCACTAGCCATTTTTGGCATAATTTTGATATTATCATTTGCTAAGTCTCACATAATGTTATAGTGTTATACTGAAGCGATGATTTTGATAGATCACTTTGGTGAGTAGATTTTGGTTTGGAAATCAGAGCATATGTCTACTGATTATGTAGATGCTATATTTACCATTATTTTACAGAGAAAAAATGGTCCCTGACCATGAAGTAGAATGTCTATTGCTTTATAAATTTCTAAAAGATAGTACAGCTTAAGGAATAAATACATAAGGGATAATAATGTTTTTATCAATAACAGTTGTCATTTCTGCTGCATTGTACAAATACAACTAAATTAGGCTTTGATTTATTCATCCTGATTAATTCAAGACATTTTATGTAGATTATTTTAAGAAAACAGCCTATTCTACGAGTACAAACACCCTAGACATGAGGTCAGCAATGTCAAGTCTCTGTAGAGTCAGGTTGACCCATTGTGTAGAGCATTTACAAAACTAATTATATTTTTAAATAATCTATTTATAGGTATGGAATAGATTATTTGAAAATATAAATATAATTAGTTTTATAAATTCAAATAATGACATTAGGTTTTTTTAGTCAGTGGTTTCTAATTGAGTTTAAGTAACACGTTTTTATAGTTACTGCTTTTAATCTTTCTCCAAGAGATGTGCTATGTGCTGGTCACTAGTCCCAAGGATAAGTTAATTGACTGTAGTTTCTAAATACTTAATTTTGAATAAATGGATTTTAGTGGGCATAATCTCTGATGGTCAATAGTGAAGTCAAACATTCTTATAAATATGTAGACATTAATTTTCCTTTTGAAGTAGCATTGAAAGATGCAGTTAGAAAGAATTTGTAGAGTATGTGTGTCTTTGTGTGTGAGAGAGAGAGCAGACATATGACTATATGAGAGTAAGGGTATGTATCAATGTGTATGTATATCCACGAATTCTTTGAAATTTGTGTAGATGAACGTTTCTGTGTGCATCTGTATATGGAGTAAAAGTGGGAGCAGTATACCAAAATTTATCACCTGATTTCATGGGTCCAAGAGGCAACATGATATTAGAGTTCTAACTATATTGCTTAGCCATATTTAGGTATAAGGCCATAAAACACACCCAAGTTTCCAAGATCAGACAAGGTCAGGCGTGTTCAGGGGTGGTGAGGCTCTGGGTCACACCCAAGTTTAATCTTCTCTGCTGGTAATAATATCTGAAGTTGTTCTGCTGAACCTCGGCATTGTAAGCTCTAGCAGATTATTCTCTACTCATGTAAGGGTGAAAAGCATATGTAGTTCATTTACTGTGACTCTTCCAGTTTCTTTTTCACAGAGAACTCACAAAGCTAGAAGATGGCTGCTTTATGAATTATGTGGGCTCTCCAGAGTTACAAGTAACTATACCATAAAAATTTAAATGCATGTATTTCATTTAAATTGCCAAATTTCTTACCATAAAGTTGTTCAGCATATATTATTATAATCCTTGTAGTATCTCTAGGGTCTGTAATGATGTCCCATTTTACATTCTTGATATTGGTAATGTTTTTCTTTTTAAAAAATTACTCTTGCTAGGTGTTTTGCAGTTTTTAATAATCTTTTCAAAGCATCAGCTTTTGGCAGCACAGATTTTATTATTGGTATGTGCTCTATTTCATTCGTTTTTATTTTATTTTTAATTTTTTCTATTTACTTTTGATGCTCAATATTTTATTTTCACATAGTTAAAATTTTATAAAAATCAAAGGTACATATAAGGCTTTGACTTTAAGAAATTAATGAAAATGAGACTTTTACAAGTTCTTCAATGCTAATCTAGTAATAAAATGTTTTTTATTTATTTTTTATTTTTATTTTTTTGAGACAGAGTCTCGCTCTGTCGCCAGGCACCAGGCTGGAGTACAGTGGCGCAATCTCTGCTCACTGCAACCTCCGCCTCCCGGGTTCAAGCAATTCTCCTGCCTCAGCTTCCTGAGTAGCTGGGACTACAGGCACGTGCCACCACGCCCAGCTAACTTTTGTATTTTTAGTAGAGATGAGGTTTCACCATGTTGGCCAGGATTGTCTCGATCTCTTGACCTTGTGATCCGCCTGCCTCGGCCGTGCTGGGATTACAGGCGTGAGCCACTGCGCCCGGCCTAAAATTTTTTTATTAGCTAAAATATTTCTGCTTTTTCCAAGATGAATGATTTCCCAATGAAGGAGCTTTGATTCTAAGAAATTGCTCTTGCCTCTTCTTGACTAAAATTTTTAAATGATGAAATCAAGCACTATTCTTTAAATGTCTCATGTAATATTTACTATTCACTGCTGATAATCTTTTAAAGCAGCTAAGGATGCTAAAATGCTGCCTTTGAGGTAACCAGCCATTTTACAGGAAATATGATACTATTTGGTTTTAAAGATGTTAAAATTAATTTCAGTCTTTGAAAATATGTATATAGATATGTATATAAGTTACATGAGAAAACAGCTTTGGTATTTCAAGAGGAAATAAAAACTGTTGTGCCAAACTGTGATAGGTTTATATCTATATTTGAGTTATGAATTCATGTTAAGGTCTTTTAATTCAGGAGGTAAAGAAATAGTTTAAATATTGGACTCTAAGTGAATATTCTGTCTCTTAGATGATTAAAGAAATAGAATAGTTCTCCCCTACTTTTTATCGTATTGACTAATACTAGCAAAGCACTTCAGCCATCCTCTAGGAAAATCATCTTGTTTTTCTACACTGTTTTTCTCTCAGTTATGCACATGTTCTATTTCCGGGGCAGAGGTGGAAGGGGAGCTGCTCTGGAGAGTCTCTGGTCTCACGGCAGACCCTATGAGCAAGAAATAAATGTTGAGGAGGCCAGCCACTGCGACTGGGAGGGTTTATTTGCCATTACAGCACAGCCCATTTTATCCTGGAAAATGTACCATATTAACATAAACATAAAAAACAAGACATTTTATATATTAAAAATATAACTCACATTAGAAACAAAAAGCATTTATAATCTGATGTTAGTATAATCATTTGCAAATATTACTGGAGATTGTGCTAGTGGGTGCAGGTGGGGTGAGGGTCACAGCCGTGCTGCAGAAATATGACCTGGACCTTGAGTCAGGAGAAGTCTTTGGCCCTGAGTCTCTTGGCCATCAGAGGCAACTGCAAAATCAAAGTATACCAAATACTCCCATTCCTGCCGCACTTTGTGATGACCTATAGAGATTCAGAAAATACCAGCCACCCAGGATGTTGGTTTGACCTTTTCCTTCAGAAGGTTTGCCCATCTGGGTCATCATAGAGGAGATGGTGACTGGACTGAGGCTCTGATCATCTGCTCCGAATGTTTGTCTTCCTGGTGCAATTCCCATTCATCAGGACAAAGAGAGAAGGAGCCCTTTACTGCCTTGCCTTCCTGAGGGCTGTGGCCTATTAGAGCCGGCCTCCATCCTCAGTGCAGTGTGCAGATTATTTTGGATGATCATCTTGGTACTGGGCTTCTCCTGCCTACAGGGATCGGGCTTGGTGGATAAAGAGACCAATTTACCACTGTGAGAGTCCTCTGGGCTGACATATGGTGAGTGGGGCATTTGATGGGTATAATTCTGGTCTGTGGGACTTATTGCCGTAGGTTGGTCAGTGCTGTCTGGTGGTGAAGAGAAGCCATCCTTTGATGGCTTCATCCACTGCAGACATGATACTTTGTATCTTTTCTGGTGCTGACTCTCTTCATACCTTACTACAAGTTCCAGAAGTGGAAACAGTAAAACATCTGCCTCTCCGTCACCATCTTTTTCTCTGTGATCATCTGAAGAGACTGTATGACCACGAGTCTCTTCATCAGAGCTGAGCTGAGGCATAGAGACCTGTGAGGTCGCCACATTTTGCCCGTCTTCCTATCATTACTGAGCACAACTTGCTCTTCTCCCTTGTCATCTTCCATGCCATTTTCAGTTTTTAGTGAGCCATCATTCCATCCTGCTAGCAAATACACAGAAATGTAGGACAGGAAGAGTCAGTGCATGGACAGCAAGACCTTCTAGGTATATGAGCACAACGCAGCTCTCTGAACGGCACAATTTCCCAAAGGTGCTTTAGGAAAACTTACCTGATTCTCCTCTTAGAAGAAACAGGTATCAGCCAACTGGGATAGTGGTGGTGCTCCACGATGAGACTATCCTAAATGCTACATCAAGTTACACTGGAAATAGCTCTAGTGAAAGACTTTAGCTCCATGAGGAGAACTTATTAGTGGGATACATGATGTGGTTCTTCCCTGGTAGTCTCTAACCTGGTGACCCCATTTGCACATTTAAGATTAGTACACTAAAGACTGAGGGGCTGGGCACAGTGGCTCACACCTGTAATCCCAGCACTTTGGGAGGCCAAGGAGGGCAGATCACCTAAGGTCAGGAGTTTGAGACCGGCCTGACCAATATGGAGAAACCCTTCTCTACTAAAAATACAAAAATTAGCCAGGTGTGGTGGCATATGCATGTAATCCTAGCTACCCAGGAGGCTGAGGCAGGAGAATCACTGGAACCCTGGGGGCAGAGGCTGCAGTGAGCCAAGATTACGCCACTGCACCCCAGCCTAGGTGACAGAGCAAGACTCTGTCTCAAAAAAAAACAAAAAAGACTGAGGGAAAAAAACCTCAGAAAGGTGCAGGGGAGGGGTACTGGGAAGGGAGTTAGTTAAGGGTAAAAGAAACAATCAACTGGACTCTCTCACACACATTTTATTTCCTGGTTTTATCTTTTTTGGTGATGAAATCAGTGATAGCTGAATACAGCTCACAGCTGGAGGCTTGAAATACTAGATGAGAAATTTCATGCAAATTTTAATAAAACTGGATAGAAAAATTAATACCAGGTGCCTCAAGCTTCACCTACACACACACACACCACACACACACACCTACACACACACACACACACACACACAAACACATCCACTAGCTTGCAATCCTCACAACTGAAACAAATCCAATTTCAGATCCTGTGCTAAATTCACTGGAAAAGAGCTGGCTACTGTTTCCTCCTCTGGGTGTCAGAAAGAAGCAAATTTGAAGCCTTTAAGCTGGGCTCGTGTTGGTTGATGGGTGTGGATTCCCCTCCCAGGTCTCCTTTAGAAAAGCTTTGGATTCCAGGTAGCACCTTGGACAGTATTTCTTCGTGGAGGATGCTGTGCTTCCTTCTTACCTGATCACCTGTGGTTAGAAAACCAGAGACCCCACCCTCTTCACCCCAGAACAGCCACAGAAATGCTCGGGCAGGAGGCAGCAGGCTGACATTTCTAGCTAGCAGTTGCTTCTGCTTTGACTCAGGAAAGGTAAGTATTTCACTAGAGATTATATTAGAAAATCTGGAGTTTGAGATTTCCTTGCTTTTCTTTCAGGGATGTGAACACACATTACAAGAGAGCTGGCTTTGAAGCCTCTTAGTTTTGTTTTCGTCCTCAGGCCAAGCTGGGTCCCCTGAGCACTTTTTCATTGCTGGTAAGGAAGCTGAGCACAAGCCTCTCTCTCACACACAGGTGGACTTCAATGTGATGTTACAGAAGTCCCCTAAGGACGCCGTGGCAAGACATATCCAGCGTAGTAACACTATCCTTCACATTGGTCATTTGGCATGATTTTCAAAATTCATATCAGTGTATTTAAGACATTTTACAATTATCAAGCAAATCTTTTTTTTTTTTTTTGAAAAGGGACTTTATTTATTAAAGAAAAGTCGTTGGTGAGTGACTAAATTAGCATGCCTGACATGAACACTCTGGGTTGAAGCCTGCCTCCGTCAAATAACAAATACCACGTGGGCTCTCCAAGCAAACGTCTAGGGGGCAGTTCAAGCAGCAACTCAAGAGCCCAGCGGAGCACGAGAGGACGCCACCACTCCACTTCCTAGCGCCACAGCCACTTTTTTGTAAACACCTGTCAGATGCTAAAATACGGCCTTACACACTACCGTCACCGAAGTTTATAAGCAATCAGATCAGAGAGCAGGGGCAGCCGCGGCGCCACCCACAGTCCAGGGCCGAGGAGCTGAAGTGAGTTTCCAGGCGACGCCGCTCTGCCCGGTCTTGGGCTGCGCTGGGGGCTGCTGTGGCCGGACAGCCGAGTGGAGCAGCGCCACCTACGGGCGATTTAGTGTCTGGAAGATTCTAGAGGTCTGCAGCATGACAGGGCCCGTTTCTGGATCGTTCATCCACTGGGTGCTGTTCAGCGGGTTCTCCAGCATGTCTCCAAATGCTAGCAATGTTTTCGGGTTGGTCAGGCCCAGCTGCACCACTGGATTATCCAGGATGGCCTGAAAGAGAGGACTATCGGGGTCGATGCCCTTGTCCAGCTCCTCCGGGGAGGGCTTCCGGTCCCCTGGCAGCCACTCGCACGCAGCGTTCTGCTGATTGCTGTTCACTCTGAGGGCGTCTATCACCTCCTTCTCGCCGAACCCCATCTCCATCAGGGAAATGACGGCCCGAGCATCAGCCCGAAACTCCCTTTTCCTCCGGATCTTCTTGAAGATTTCCGTGAGCTCATCTCTGGCCTCTTTGTCGGTGCTGCTGGCTCCGGCGGCGGCCTCGGAGGTGGCTGCTGCGGCTGTTGCGGCCCCCTCGGCCCCTGGGGGAGCTTGGCCTGGAAGAAGCGTGTCTATGGTCGGGTCTTCTGCGTGTTCGATGAGCCACTCCATGGCCTGAGGCACCGACATGTGGTTCAGCTGAAGGGCCTTGGTGGCTCTGGTCTCGGGAAAGCCCATCTCCGTGAGCTGCTGCAGGGCGGCCTCGTCCACGCGCTCATCCTCATCCTCATCCTCATCCAGCATGGCATTCGCCTTCTTAAACAATTCCACCGCATCCGGGTTCAGTGCCAACAACTTCTGCGCCACCTCGCTGAGAGAGACCAGTAACTTCCGGAGTTCTGTCTGGAAGTCTCTCCTGTTGGTCTGGACCACAGCCCGGTCCACGTGGTGGGAGGGCAGGTTGGCGATGGCCTGGAAGATGGCATCTTTATCTGGAGCTTTCTGGTCTTGTTTTTTCTTTTATTCTGCTGTGACATCAGCCATCTTGGGAAGTGGTGCTGGAGCACGCTTTTTTATCAATAATAGGACATCTCGGTCCTGGATGTTCTCTTCCAGGATGGTCCTGGCATCACTCAGCACCCTTTCTGAGGCAGCGTGGATTAATTTATGATGGGTTACACTTTTGGGATCCTCTAAGCTCCCATGTGCACAGTGCTTGAGGCAGCGCTCCTTGAGCTTCTCCACCGAGGTGTCCTCGGTGGCCTCCTCCTGCCACTCGGCGCCGTCGGCCGCGCAGATGTGCGGCCGCAGCACCTTGCCCGCGAAGATCTTCTCCTCCTGCAAGAACATCGCGCCGCCGC
>CAUYLG010079067.1:0-102636 GCA_963573385.1 Cacajao melanocephalus | reverse complement strand
TCCAGCTTCATCCATGTCCTTACAAAGGACATGAATCCATCCTTTTTTAAGGTCACATAGAATTCCATGGTGTATATATGGCACATTTTCTTTATCCAGTCTATCATTGATGGGCATTTGGATTGGTTCCAAGTCTTTGCTATTGTGAACAGTGCTGTAATAAACATATATATACACACACACACACACACACACACATATGTATCATTGTAGTAGAATGATTTATATTCCTTTGGGTATATATCCAGTAATTAGATTGCTGGGTCAAATGGTATTTCTGGTTTTAGATCCTTGAAAAATCACCCCACTGTCTTCCACAATGGTTGAACTAATTTACACTCCTACCAACAGTGTAAAAGTGTTCCTATTTCTCCATATCCTCTCCAGCATCTGTTGTTTCTTGACTTTTTAATGATTGCCATTCTAACTGGCATGAGATGGTATCTCATTATGGTTTTGATTTGCATTTCTCTAATGACCAGTGATGATGAGCTTTTTTTTCATATGTTTGTTGGTCACATAAATGTCTTCTTATGAAAAGTGTCTGTTCATATCCTTCACCCACTTTTTCATGAGGTTGGTTGTTTTTTTCTTGAAAATTTGTTTAAGTTCCTTATAGATTCTGGATATTAGCACTCTGTCAGATGGATAGATTGCCAAAATTTTCTCAACCTACCAAGAGTTTTAATAGGCCAATGTATACCATAGCTGCACTTAATTTGTGTTTCATGTCTTCAGGAATACCAGCTTTACACTCTGCAACTGGGTCTGTTGGAGAATACTCATAGTTACAAGAACAGATCAGCACAGAGACATGGGCAACTCCTGACATTTGGTGCTAGTTCCACAAGTTTTAGCCCAATGCCATTTAATTTGGTGACACAACTGATAAATAAAGTCCTCCTAAATGGACATTTCATTCCTCTTACAGCTACCCTGATGATTGAAACATTTATAAACTATTCCTTTACATGCAAGTGGTTGCATCTTACTATTAATAATTATGTTATTATTTACTGTACTTTAGGATTTTCCCCTTTACCCAAATAAAACCATTTTTTAAACCAATTTGTATTAGATAGGAGAAGTAAACTTTTTGCTAATTTATAGAGTTCCTTTCTAAGAAGTTTCCAAATGAATGCCATTCTTTCAGTCTTGTTAAATTTTTCTTACACACAGATTGCAT
Organism: Cacajao melanocephalus; assembly: GCA_963573385.1. Lineage (NCBI taxonomy): Eukaryota > Metazoa > Chordata > Mammalia > Primates > Pitheciidae > Cacajao > Cacajao melanocephalus. The sequence goes on along the minus strand of CAUYLG010079067.1, from coordinate 101,450 downwards.
GCTGTCTCCATACTATTTCTGAATGAGATTTCTCTTATCTTGGCCACAACTAATGAAACCAGGAGTGGTTATCTAAACCAAACTAAGTAAATTTATAAAGTGGCTAAAAGATTGAGAGGTAGCCTAGATACAAGACTCTGCCCAATAAAGGCAGGCAATATTGGAATGTGGCCAAAGCAATTAAATTCTTGTTTTTGGAGGATTTAGGGGATCTACGGAGGAGGTTAGTAGTTGGTGGTGGGAGCAGAAGCTGAAAGAGTCTGTAGAGAAACCACAAGTCAGGAGAAGATTTTCTTCTACTCTTCTCACTAGTTGCAGAGTAGGAAGTAGTGTATGCTTGCTCTGAGGGGCTAATCAGGTAGTTAATTATTGTTAGTGTTTTGGCGTATATTTTCAACGACTTTCCAGTATGTAGAAATACTGGTTTTCCCATGCTTCAATCGCTATTATTTACACAAGTGCCTATTTACACTATTATTACTTATCAAGTGCCTATAGGCCAAGTGCATATTCCAAATCAGGAAACATTAATGAACAGTAGTACACTCACCTTCCTGGAGTTTATATCCCAATGGCCAAGATTATTTTTATAATTTTCTTTGTATCTTGATAATTAACCTGCATTACTTGAATTAATCCAAGTGAGCATTAGTTCCTTGTAGTCTGAGTTTAACAAATAAAAATGTGATTTGTTCATTTCATTTTTAACAGGCATTCTTGTGTATGTGTGTGTTTTACAAATATTGATTCACTGAATTTTCATGATGATTTTTAAAAGCATCTACATCTTAATAAGGGGAAATGAAGGCAAAAAGAGAAAAAGAGGTTTAAAAAATTGCCTAAAGTAGATGCTGCTAGTGGTACTACCTATTGCTAGTAGATGGCTCAATGAACTTTTAAATTTAGGTAATTAATTAGGCTTCAACAATCACATTCTTCATCACTTTTCTATGCTGCCTTTTAAAACAATTGTGGCAGAATTCCCTTCGTGTTCTCAGTAATTACATTTTTATGGATATGATTTTATAATCCAGTACTCATCTTTTAGCTCCTAATTTCAATTTTCTTGAGGATAGGTATCCAATTCAGTATTTAATATATATCATCACAGCTATCTACAGCTACAAATATTATAGGAAGATTAGGTGATAATATTATTCATTACCTTGTCACCAGTTACATCAGCAGGTACTAATTGTCCTTTGAAATCTTTCCAGAACCATCAATCACTGTAGAAGCACATATTATCTATATAGTGACATCATGGTGAATCACAGTGATTCTCAAAGTGATATGTGCATGTTAACATATCTTTTATATACTCTAAGTTCTGAATCATAGGAGTGAATTGACATAACACAGCTGGCCTCCAGTACTACAGTAATTCTTAAAGATGACTTACATTGTTATATAATATCATTGAGAAATTTTCGTCATTCTCACCTTTGTATGTGTAAATCTCTATTGGTTTGGATACACTTTTTTTTTCAATTCTTCAGGTTTTACTATGTGAAATTGTGTGAAAAGGTCAAAAATATGTAGATACTTGAAACCCATCTGCAACATTTGGTTACCTTATTCTGTCTCCTCAATGTACAACAGTGTGATAAACACCAAATTCAAAGTATTGTATTCACACTCATTACCGACAAACATATTTTGATTATGATTTATCTTCTCATTTTTGTTTCAATAGTTGAATTTTGATGTAATTTGCCAAGATCCCAGAAATTACCTCAGATGTTTTATTTACCCACCAGCCCCACTGGGGCAATGATTGTTAAAATTCAAAGTTGGTCATATTCTATTGGAAATTCACTAGTGGAAAAGGATTAAAATGTTCAAAATGTTGCAGGTGGCTTTCAAATTTATCCCCTGAAGTGTGAACCAGTTACCAAGGAAACGTATTGCAAATGTTAGTAAATCTCTCCCTGACTTGCTTTTTACATGTCCCCATGGTTTACGTGTATGCTGAGCCCATTTAGCACAGTGCTGCTGGCAGCTTCCATTCCTGTTATGTTTATAAATACATCCAAGCCTCACGAAAAAACTAGACAGAATTGCTTGGAGAAAATTCTTCTCGTTTTCTTTTGAGTGAGAAAGCAAAACATCAGAGGATCACATTGATTAGAAATAGTTTTGCCAGCTTAAAAAATCTGGCGTGGTAGAGTTGGAGGGAATTTGGGGGAACACCAAACAGTAAAACAAGCTCAGCAATTGTCATGATAATAACATTGAGACTAAATCATAATAAATCATCTGCATAATTGCAAATTGTAGTGATGATAATTTTGGGAACACGTGATTAACGTATTAGAGATTGGAATTAAAATTTGCCTTACAATAATAACATTTTCTGGGACAAAAAAAAGATCATTTTGTATTTTTAAATAATCTTTTTAAAAACATGAAATGTTTACTATAAAAATTTATGGTTATAGTGTCATTCAGATTCTTTTTTACTCTCAACTTCCCAACTTCAATGCATGTGTAGGTCCATAAATTGTGAATGTGAAAGATGTATGGTGCACTGAAATGCATTATTTTATCTGTTTTGAAAAGGTAATATGACTCCCTTTAATATGGAATGACACAGGCATAAGACAAAGTAATACGCCATAAATAGAATTGATATTTAGATACAGTCAGAATATTTATATTTAGTTTTCTTAAGGAAATGATTAAGTAAGCTAGCCTATAGTCACCCTGCCAATCCATTATATGTTTCAATTTCCACTATAACCAACATTTGATAACTGGCTATATTTCATTGATTCATTTATTAAACAACCACATACTACTGATTACTTACTAGATAAGTGCTTGAGGTTTAAAAAATAAATCATAAATGATTCTTACGCTAAGGATAGTAGTTTTAGTGGTGGCGTGCATACAGAGCAATTACCGTCATATGGTATTAGAGACATGAATTACAACTTTCATGTTTTCTGTTGATCTTGATCCACATTACTAAACTTCAACTCACTTCATTAATGGAAAGACTATAAAAACTATTCATCTTGTTGTATGAGGAACAGCTTACTCATGGTTTCAAGCATAGAATCACATTCACTATGATTGGGTAAAGGTCTCGGTGACTAAACCAGGCTAATATTAAGTGGTGGGATTCACTCAGGGTAGCTGGCAAAATATTAGGGAAATATTAGGGAAAGTTAGGAGATTATAGTCTCAAAACTTTTGGAAGGCTGAAAGGTTTTAATGGAATGGGCGGAAGGTAGCCATTTCATTACATTATAACTTTAAGCCATAGGGCAAAAGATAGGGACAATAAAAGCTTCCCCAGTTAAGTCTGTTTACCCCATATTCCTTTGTCCCTACTCTCTTTACTCATGTAAACTTTGTGCCGCATGTCCCTCTCAGGGGAAGATCGAAGAGGAATTTCCCATTAATGGTGTTTACTCTGGGCCCCAGAACCAAAAGCTTTTATCATTCGTAAAACCACTCTTTTAACCATGTTAATTATCCACAAGCATGTTGACTTAGAACCTCTGTTATTAAATCTATACTGAATAAATGTAAAGAGGTACAGGGAGTCATGGTTGGTTAGCTGCAATTGTCCTCTGAAGGTAGCTGAGGACTATCCCTAGCCCACTCAGATTCACTGTATTCTATTGTGTGAGAGTGCATTCATTCATCTGGTTGTTAAGTCAGGGTCTGCAGGACAGACCGCCGCAGGTGGTGATCAGTGTCTCAGGTGGTGACCCCAACATGAAACTCGTCACAGCTAGGTAAGAGGCTATGGCTTCCAGCATTTCTAAGAAAGGAAAATCCACACAATTTTGGCTTCAAGCTCTCTTTTTTCACTTCTGTTTTTTTGTTTTTGTTTATTCCTCACTAGAGATGGCTACAGAAAACTAACCTGGCTTCTAGGTAACTGAACTCCTATTAAGCCACCTCCAAGGTTTAGAATGCTTTTTAGTGTACTTATTGTGTTATTTAATGTGAATTGTTCTTCCCCTAGCATGAGTTCTTCTGGTTTTACTGAACATACTGAGCAGAGACCTTGAACCTAATTAATCTCCTAAATTCTAAATAAAATCTGTGATGACATAGGGCAAGCATACATATGGAAGAAGCAAAGACAACATATTTGTCTTGAGACATTTCAATTAAACTTCCGACTTGTTGACTTTATTGTAATAGTTTATTTTTAGGTATTTATTTAGGGTTTTGAGACAGTCTCGCTTCACCCAGGCTGGAGTGCAGTGGCTCAATCTCTGCTCACTGCAACCTCTGCCTCCTGAGTTCAAGGGTTCAAATGATTCTTGTGCATTAGCCTCCTGTGTTGCTAGGCCTACAGGACCGTGCCACCACACTCAGATAATTTTGATTTTTTTGTAGCGATGAGATTTCACCATGTTGGCCAGGCAGTTTTAAACTTCTGACCTCAAGTGATCCGCCTACCTCTGCCGCCCAAAGTGCTGGGATTACAGCGTGTGAGTCACCTTGCCTGGCCTATTGTGATAGTTTCTAACTTGTCAGAAAGAGTCACACAAAATTTATTTTATTTATTGAAAACCCTTCTGATTTATTTTAACCATGACAATCATTTGATTGACGTGTTTGTTTTTCAGGTTTTGAAAATGACTGCTGAAGAGTTTATAAGCTGCAGCATTTTAAGTAAATTTTATTATTAATGAATACAGAGAAATTGAAAAACTCATGCTTTCAGCCTTTATACTGAACCTCAAGTAAGCAATACAAACATCATAAATGTATGAAACAATAAACATGTACTTAGGAAAAGACAAAGGGGAATAATGAAGTTCCAGGAGGCACCCAAATTAACTTTTTAAAAATTTTTATGTATTTATTTATATATTATATTTATTTAAATAGAGATGGGGTTTTGCCCTATTGCCCAAGCTGCTCTTGAACTCCAGGCCTCACTCCATCTGCCTGCCTCAGCCTTGCAAAGTGTTGGGATAACAGGCATGAGCCACCGTGCTGGCCAAATTAACTTTTAAAGACTAGTCTAGTCCAAGTCATTTTATGTTTCCTTTCTTTTTCCAAAAAACGTTTTTCTGTATTACAATTCTAGAAGACTTAGCATGGTTTTTAGGAATGCCAATTCCTATGTTTTTAGATTATTTGGAAATTGGAGGCACATATTATTTATATTTTGTCTTCCTAAATTATAATTTTACTATGTGCATAAAATGTTAATTAACAGCATATTTTATTTTTCTTCAGAAAGTCAGAAAGGAGAGATGAATCAAGGAATCTTATCCAAATGCTTTTCAAAATTAGTTTCATGCATGAGATTAAAGTTTTTAATGTCTAATTGAAATATTTCTATTTCCATTATCAAGTAGAAATTGATATTAAGGATGAAATTTAGCCATATGTTGAAAGCCAGAGAGTAATAGTCAGAGAACACATCTAAATTAACAAATATTTGCTTTGTGGTCTAAACAATGCAATTAAGACACTATTGTTACTTTGAAGGTATAAATTTTAAGTCATACATTGAAATAAGGCAAATATGACATATAATTGGAACTAAAACTTGGCCATCTTGACAACATATTTTGATATTCCATAGATTATTTCTCTTACATATGTGATACCATGGTGCTAAATCTTCTACATTATTTGCGGCCAGTTAATCCAATAAATTAAACCATTTGTTTCAGTATTTTAAGGTGATGGTTTCTTATATGGTGGAATAATGGAGAACTAAGCAAGAATTATCTTTGTCTCTTCATCTTCTTTTTGCACGGAAAGTTGTGTCTACATTTAGCATATCCAATCTTTTGGCATTCAGTCAACTGTGTGGAAGAATACATTGACTCAAAATGAAACAGAGACATGGAACAGAAACCTCATGTTAGAAATCTAAATGCTGATGAGACCCTTGCGCATGCTTTCTTGACTTCAAAATTAATATATATACTCAGCAGTACCCTGTTTTTCTATTTCTAAAATTAGCTCAAGAGAGCAGCATGGTTCCCAGTGATGGTTAAACATTTCCACCAAGAACCCTCAGGCTAATTGGAAAGTAATTGGAAGACAAAACAGGTATCTATGGCAGATTTTTCTCTGTAACACTGACATTTTTTTCTGGTTCTGTTTCAGATTTTATATGCATTCTAATTTTACATTTTTGTAACGTATTTCTTTCAAACTTCATAGTAAAATTGTCTCCACAAGAAGATATTAACATTTATCTGATAGTTTCTAAATCCTCTTACTACAATTTGAAGATCAAAAACAGATACTGATGGAGAGTGTAGTTCTAGCTTCAACAGTTACAAGTATTAGTAGCGCTGAGCAAAATTGCCTTATATCCTGAGGCTCCATTTCATTGTAAAATAGGGTTTCAAGAAGCTTCTCTCACAAAACTGTTTAATGAAGCTATTAAAGTACAAAGTTTATATTGACTTGCTGCATTAAAAAAATTAATCTACCCTTTTATGCCAAAATCTTGTCCCCAATCATTAATTAAATTAGCCTCATGGGTTTTTTGAATGACATTTACAATTCCCAAACCAATGAGAGGGAGCCCTCTTGTGGTTTAGGCGTAGAGTGGCTTATGTTCTGTCTACATGTATAAGAGATCAGAATGTATAATCTCTGAAAAATATAACAACTTTAGATACCTTCTGAATATGATCTAAAATTTAAATTTATAGGAAATTTAAAAATTTCAATTTTGGATATGCATAATTGTTCTTTAAACAATTCAGGGGAATTTTCGAAACTAAAAAGTATGCAGCACATAGCATGTTGCTGTCTGTAATTATGTTCTTATTCAGTGAAAACCTTGGCCTGTAGTAATAATGATCAGTAAAGACATCAAAGTGGTTCAGGTCACCTCACTTAGGAAGCAGAGGACAAAATAATGAATTAAAATGCATGTTAAATACCTTTTACGTGTTAGATACCTTTTACACTCTTTAATTGTATTTCTCAATGCTAAGCATCAAACATTTTGATCACTTAGGGATTTACGAGGCTTGTAACACCAGACAAACTTGTCATATTTTGTTGCTTAAGAATACAATGTGTAACAGATATTAAAAGGTGAGCATGTTTAGCATAAGTAATACCTATGAAACAGTTAATAATATATGCTAACAATATTAAATACAGTAATGTGCTGCATAATGACCTTTCAGTCAGCCATGGACCACATATACAGCAGGAGTCCCTTAAGATTATAATGGAGCTAAAAATTTCCTATTGTTTAGTATTTATTAGACTTCTAATGATTATGTTAGAGTGTATTCTACTTATGCAAAAAAAAAAAAAAGGTCATGGAAAACCTATTCAGTCAGGTGCTTTAGGAGATATTCCAGAAGAAGGTATTTTTATCATAACAGATGACAGCCCTGTGTGTGTTGTTGCCCCTGAAGATCTTCTAGGAGGACAAGATGAGGAAGAAGACAGTGATACTGATGATCCTGACCTGTGTAGGCCTAAGCTAATGTGTGTGTCTGTGTCTTAGTTCTTAACAAAAAAGTTTAACAAGTTTAAAAAGTTCATTTTATCTTTTAGAATAAAATAAAAATTTTAAACAGACAAAAGCTTATATAATAAAGACGTAAAGAAAGAAATTATTTTTGTACCATTGTACAATGCATTTGTCTTTTAAGCTAAGAGTTGTTACAAAAAGATTCTTAAAGTTAAAAACGATTAAGTAAAAGCATTTCAGACACCAAGGTTAATTTATCATTGAAGAAATTTTAAAATTAAACTTAGTGTAGCCTAAGTGTACAGCATTTAGAAAATCTACAGTAGTGTAGCCGGGCCTTGTGGCTCACACCTGTAATCCCAGCACATCGGGAGGCCATGGCGGGAGGATCACCTGAGGTCAGGAGTTCAAGACCAGGCTGGCAAACATGGTGAAAACCCATCTCTATTAAAAAATGCAGAAATTAGCTGGGCATGGTCCCGGGCACCTGTAATCTCAGCTACTCAGGAGGCTGAGGCAGGGAGAATTGCTTGAACCTGGGAGGAGGAGGTTGCAGTGATCTGAGGTCACTCCACCACACTCTAGCCTGGGCTACAAAGCGAGACTCTATCTCAAAAAAAAAAAAAAAAAAAGAGTCAACAGTGGTGTAATATCCTAGGACTTCATATTCACTTACCACTCACTGACTTACCCAGGGCAACTTCCAGTCTGGCAGGCTCCTTTCCAGTTAAATTCCCTATACAGTTGTACTACTTTTTACCTTTCATTCTATATTTTTATCGGACCTTTTCTATGCTTATATATGTTTAGAAACACAAATACTTACCATTGTATTACAGTTGTCAGCAGTATTCAGAATGGTAACATGCTGTACAGGTTTGTAGCCTAGAAGCAGTATATTATACCATATAGCGTGGGTGGAGTAGTGTATCCCATGTTGGTATATATAAATACATCCTATGGTGCTTGTGTGACACATCATCTAATGATACATTTCTTAGAACATATTCCTGTTGTTAAGCAACTCAAGACTTATACTACCACACTAATATACTTTTTAAAGTTTCTTTTTAGAAATGAAATTATATTATCCATTAGGTGAATAAGTCATATGAACATAATTTCCCTAGTTGTATTTTTGATGATTTGAAATAACATCTTTTTTCATTTTCCCTAGCATTTTCAGTAGTAAATTTTTACAGATAATATAAAAAAGATATTTCAAATATAAGCAATTCACAACGTCAAATGGATTCTGATATATTTGATTTAAAGTAAATTGCAAATAATATACTATGTCCATTTGTTTCTTGTATTCTTTTTCATTCAAGAAGGAAAAAACACAAATTAATCACCTAAGTTGGAAAGATATTTTAATTTACTATATGCAATGCATCATTGTAAGTTCCATCACTTTAGAAAAGATTGAGTATTCCTTAAAGATTATTGATTACCTAGGAAAAGTACTAACTTAAAATGAAAATAAAAGAAACCTCTTGTCTATGACATACGGTTTCTGCAGATTATTTCCTTTTTTGCTTTGCTAATGAAAGTGGAGGAACCTTTTCTGTTTGCCACATGTTGAAGTTTTCATGGCCTAATAAAGTGGAGACTCAAAAAATTTGCTGATGATAAAGAGAACAAAGGAAGCACCCAGATTATTACTAGGTAGGTTTCTAGCTTCAATTTTGGTATTTATCAAATACAAGCATTTAATAATTTATTACCTGTCTTCTTTAAGTAACTTTCTGGCAATTAAAATATAAACTAGTGCTTTTGGATTTTCTATTATCTGTCAAATAATTTGACAATTTGAATGAATGTATTGTTTTCTATTTATATTTAATTCTTGTTTTCTTTGATTAGTAACTTCAAAAATTCAATGCTACACCTGTAAGCTTGATCTTCCACAGAATAAGTATTTCAAGCAAGGTCAATCTGTAGGAAATTGCTTTTTGGGGAGGGAGAAATTATTTCAATAAGACTCTATAAACATAATTATTTCTGTAACAGATCATTTAGAAGAGTTATCTTTTCTCCCAGAAACAAAGGGAATCTGACATCAAAATGATGATTTTTTAATGGCTTAAGAACAGATACCACGTTGAAAGATCAAGAGCCACTGGATTACAGAACTGCAAGCGAATGTCATTTGATTTTTAACTAGTATTCATTCATTGTTTGAAGAACAAGTTTTCAGATAATTCATTCCTCATGTCACAGAATGGACTACAGATGATGGCAAGATTCTCTCCTGGACCACACTCTGGTCATACTCTTCTGAGCTCCCTTTTTGATTAGGCCCCCAACTTGGGTTCTGATCTTGGTCTATTTAGTTCAATTAGGCAAGAATTCTGCTGGTTCAGTTTAATGAAAATCCCTTATCCTTGATATCTGCTCAAATTTCTTATCCCCCGACCTTCAGTATCTTATCACCCTCCCTGCGTTCAGCAAGAATTTGCTAAGTCAGTTTAGCCAGAGTCCCTGTGAGGCTTCCTCTTTAGTAATTTTCCATCCACTGATCCCCACTTGTCTGGTATTCAGAATACAGCCCAGTTCTATACTGAGGTCTCTCTGTCCCCATTGCAATAGTTCCTGAATAAAATTTGCCTTCACTGCTTTAACTTACGTCCAGGTCTGATTTTCTGTCACAGTGCCAGCTTCTGTTCACAACCCAGCTTCCAGTTAACAGTTTGCCCAAGTGAATTTTTAGATACTGTCAGAGCAGTATAATGTCGGATAAAGAGCATCAACAGAGATAACGTGATAAGACAACACATGGAGTCAAATGTACAAATATGAGGAAACATGAAAACAAAATATTTAAATATTTATAGTATAGTTCAGTAAATATGGCCTCATTTCATTTAGGATTCCAATGAATGTGTAATTAACAATGCAAATTATGCAAAATTACAAAGAAGCAATATGTTTAAATAATCAGTTTACCAAGGAAGAAAGCAATGTCAGCAAGAGTAAATTGGAATAAAATATGTACAGACAAATAACCAATGTAGTGATATGGAAAATGATGAATATCATGAGAGTAATAAAAATATTTTAAACCATAGTAGTACAAATTAACTTAATAAATCATAGTTTACAAATAAGCTTCTCTCCATTCTTAGTGTAGTCACATTACATTTATTCCTATACATTTTGTTTAGGGATCTATTACCTATAGACGCCTCTAGCACTGTACTTACAGTTGACTTGGCCTGATTCTATGGCAGCATTTCAGTCCAGAGTTTCTGCTGATGTCATGATATGAACCATGTAAGCAATTAGTGGAGGCCAACTCATTGAAGAAAATCATCATGCTGATTTAGCAAGGAGTTTTCCATCTAATTATTTTCCTGAACTTTGTGCCATTCAATACACAAAAGTGACAAAGATTGTTACGTATAAATGATAGGTGCTTTAAAAATGACAGACTAGTTATCATATACCAAATTGTAATATTTTCTTAAATTCTTTATTTTTTTTTTCTAGTATTCTTTCACTAAACTCCAGTCTAACTGTGTGGAGGAAAAAAGAAAGATAGATTAAAAAAAAAAAAGAAGATTAGTCTGGGTGCGGTGGCTCACGCCTGTAATCCCAGCTCTTTGGGACGCCCAGGCGGTAGGATCACGAGGTCAGGAGTTCAAAACCAGCCTGACCAACATGGTGAAACCTCGTCTTTACTAAAAACACAAACATTACCTGGGCATGGTGGCATGCACTTATAATCCCGGCTACTCAGGAGGCTGAGGCAGGAGAATCACTGGAACCTGGGAGGCGGAGGTTGCAGTGAGCCGAGATAGCACCATTGCACTCCAGCCTGGGCAACCGAGGGAGACTCTGTCTCAAAAAAATGATTATGATTTCATTTTGAAATAATGTATATGGGTAAGTCAAGTGAAAGTGATTTATTCGATAAAGAGATTTTAAGAAGTCTTTCAAACAAACAAACAAACAAACAAACAAACAAAAACTACAAATACACTAATGCCAAGTCGTTTTTCTAGTTAGTAACACATCTCTCATTCTATCTTTAGTAGAAAAGCTCCATTCACCATCCTTCTCATTGTGCTTTTTCTATAATGAAATGCGTATATTAAGACTTCTCTGAATGATATATCACTGACTTTGTAATCCTACATGTAATAGCTTCCATGAGAACTAAAATGTAGTAAGACTTTTGTCAGGAAAACAACATAATTCCATGATAAAATTTGGTCTTTAAAAAAACTAGACAAAAGAGGTATCAGTATTCTTGAAAAGTGCTCATTTTTATTGTTTCTGATCAAATTATCTACAGTTCCATGATAAATACTTTATACTGTTCACAGGTTAATGACTCTGATAAAGAGTTTGTCAGTTGCAAAATTGAACTAAAGACAATATAATGAAAAACAAGTTGATAAAGTCGTGCATAAATTTTAAAACATATTTTCAGTACAATTTCCTGGAAAAATATGACAGCATTTGGACAAGGAAGACAGACTTAGACATAAGACTCAAGAAGACAGAAAAATAATTTACACCATAAAAACCATGAAATAGCAATATGTTTTTTGGTAGTCCTTTAAATAACTTGGCTCACTAATAACGAAGTCACTGTATATCATAGAAAGATGGTACATGGAAAATATATGGCACATTTTCTTTTTGTTTTGTTTTTCATAGCATATCATATTATATCCATAGAATGTCAGGTACTTCACTCTGTTTCCCCCCCAATCTTATCATTTATCATACATTAAAATACAGACTTAAGGAATGACCATTGAATAATTCATAGAGAAAAAAGTGAAGGAGTGCAAAATTATTCAAGCATATTCAAGTACAACTTTACATCTGAGTCCTTTCCTGGCGTTTAAGTCACAGCTCCCTACCATTAATCAGTCAGGCTGGATAATATGTATGTGAGCGGGGTTGCCCAAAGACACCTTTGTTAAAACCACCCCAGAGAAAAAGCAGCTATTAAAATAAAACAACTTAATTCATTGTACTTGTATCGTAGCTTTACTCTAAAAATACATCATATAGTTAATGTGGTTGACTGCTAGTTTTTTTAAATTCATATTACTCTGTAGAGTTTTATATAATATCTTGATATCTGATATATTTTAAAATATTTAAATTTATTGCTGTTACAGGAAGACATTAAAAGTCACAGAAAATAATTTACATAGAAATTTTCATCAATTTCTATTTATCCATGTAGATAATCAATTTTATATTTCATTATTTTGTAAGCCTGAAAATATCTCATTATTGTTTAACACAATGCTCTCATGAGTGATTTAAATAAGAATAAATCAAGTGATAAGGGGTTGATTGAACTTAAATACAGATGGCAGAAATATGAAAATACACAGTGGTTGTTTTATGGGAGGGGAATAAACTTATTTGGTATTTTAGGGAGTAAAAGTTATTTCTTGATGAAGATGAACATTTTTATTATCTAGAGTTATGTCACAATGAAACAGAAGACTGCCCTCAGAGTAATGAGCTACCTGTTGCTCTTCGGGTGCTCAGAGAGTGTGGATAATGTTAACAGTGGAGATTCTGACATTGGGAGGAAAGCTGAACTGAAACACATCAAAGGTTAATTTTAAATTCTCTTTTTGTTTGTCTGTTTTTGAGACAGAGTTTCACTTTGTCACCCAGTCTGGAGTGCAGTGGTGCGATCTTGGCTCACAGCAACCTCTGTCTCCTGGGCTCAGGCAATTCTTTCACCTCAGCCTCCCTTGAGTAGCTGGGAGTACAGGCACCCACTACCATGCCTGGCTAATTTTTGTATTTTTAGTAGAGACAGGGTTTCACCATGTTGGCCAGGCTGGTCTCTAACTCCTGACCTCAAGTGATTCAACCACCTCAGCCTCCCAAAGTGTGATTACAGGTGTAAGCCACTGGGCCAGGCCTATTTTTAATTCTAAGAATATAAATGACAGACAACTAAAATGAATTGCTTGAAGAAAGAAAAAAATTGTAAAACTTAAAAAGTATTAAATTGATCCTTATTAAGAGAATAAGCTTGCGTAAGTTCACATCAACTCTCACTTCTGGAATTTTTTCAGTCATCCAGAATTTCATATCATACTCTAAAGATACTAAATTTAGCACTTGGGACAGTGCCAGGCACACATTAAGGTACTCAGTGAATATTTGTTTAATCCATGATTAAATCATAATCTTCTATGTTGGACACCAAGCATATGTATATATTTTTAAAATGTGTAAGGAATTCCAATACATAGCCAGAATTCAGAATCACTTTTGAAAAATAATACTCCATCACCTTAAAATTCTCCTGTTAATGTGTTAACTCTAAAAAGTACTGCAAAACTACCTATTCAGACACTACAAAGTCATCCAATATTACTAGCTGTCATTTGAAAAAGGTGTTTGACAGTTATTTTGTTGTTCTTCAAAAATGGTGGAAATAATGTTTTAGAATTCACTTGTTAAGGGTTAAAGACTTGATTCAGTTAGCTTTGTTTATGTGTTTTTGAGGCAAACAATTGTTGCATAATTAAGAGATGGCCAAATCGAATGACTGCATGGTTCTTATTTTCCACAAGTAATCACTTAATATTGCAAAACATATCACAGGATTATGGACCTTTGTCCAGAAAAATTGATTGCCTTTGTATTTTTAATTTGAAGGAATTCATCTCATTACCAACATGTAAACATGTGTGTGTGTATGTGTGTGTGTATGTGTGTGTGTGTGTGTGTGTGTAAGAGAGGGAAAAGGAAGAGGTGAAGGCATTATTAAGATGTAAAATGTAGACCAAAACCAAGAAAACCAAAAAAACAGGTAAGTGGGTCCTAGCTACTAACTTGGGATTATATGTCTTGGCCTCATATCTGGGAGAAGCTTCCCCAGGATATTTTTCCCTGCCCTAGTTACTTTTAAATTGTAGAGAGTTATATTTTACACATGGCCTATAAGTATCTTTGTTATGGAAGAATATGCATCACTGTACTTTTTAAGTAATTGGGGTACCAGGTGTCTCCCTTTGGAAGTTCACATTTTAATATCAGTCTGTTTTTAAAAAGGAGTGGGGGCTGAGATAAAAGTTTAATTTTAAAGTTAATTAAATTAATGCAATTTACAGTGTACACTGCTTTTTTATTCATGCAAGGTTTACATAGCAATAAAAATGCAATGGCTCTATTTACCACTGTAGTACACAAATAAGAAAATTAAAACCAATGTATCTGCTGAGGAAGATGTCTCTTACACAGGAACAAAATGCAATGGGTATCATGGGTATTTTATTTGCAAGAGGGAATCTGTGTGACCATATACACTATGTCTTCTAATATATTGTATTAAATAACACCAGATTGTCTTAAATTTAGAATGGCTTCCTTTTTTTGGTAATTCAATATTAACTAGATGAAAAATACAGGTGATATATACTGATACATTTTGAGAGTTAATGCTATACTCTATGTTGCGAAGTGTGTGGAATTGCTTTTGGAGTAGGAGATATGACCTCAAAGATTGTTAAGGATATCTGTCTCAGGATCATTAGACACATTTTTGTTCTCAGAGTTATGATCTTAGAGTGTTCTAAATTTTTAGGGGACAGATGTGAATCCCAGTGTTGCCTGTTTCCCTCTTTTCCATTTACAAAATACTGCAAGTATTTCTATTTCAATTTTGGCAGGTTTCTCGTATTCTCTCATGTCCATTTCATGGAATGTGTACTTTGCAGATGAAAGGATATTAGCTGTCAATATCATATTCAGTCCTCCCAGGTAACCAGCAGGTTGAAGTATGTTGTATTGAGAGAAATAGAAAAGCATATTTTAAAAAGTGGAATAAAAAATGTTCAGAAAAAGGGATGTACAGCATAGAAGAGACATCTAAATTTGTTTCAATTATTATAACTACTTAAATTGCACTGAGTGCTAAAGTAGTGAACAGCTTGCTCTCTTCTGTTAAACATTTGGATTATTTCTTCTTTTTTTTTTTTTAATTTCCCTTACTTTCCATGAGATCCAGGGTATTCATAATCTAATACATGTATTCATGTCTTAGGGATACATAAATACATAAGCACTTATAATTCCAAATTAAGATAAAAGTTATTAGAATACATCAACAGAATAAGAATTTATTCTAGAATAAGAGGAGCAGCCTAGCTGATTCCCTAATACAGCAACTGAGAGTTGGATGGGCTCTCCAGGTAAGTTCTATGGAGAAACTTTTGGAAGGGTTAGAGTTTTAAACACTCTTAGCTTTCTTGCTTACACAGTGATTCTTGAATCTATTTGAAATTGTCAGGTAAGTTCTAAAACTTCATTATGGTTTGAATCCAATTCTAATGGTTGGGAAGGAAAGAAAAATTGGGCACATATGCTGATGTGTAAGACAGCCTATAAAGTCATATGCTATGGAAGCAAATATTTCAATGATTGATATACAAATAATTCTTTTTAAGAAAATGATATAAACTGTATGCACAAAAATCCCTTATTTTATAATGTGGCTATTTTAAAATATTTGAGAATATGCACATTGGAATTCTATACATTACAATGTGTATAGTAGTTATGTATATGCACACATTTTTAATTTCTTGCCATTAATAATTTTGTAGTTGGTTTAACTTGAAATATTCTGGTTGAACACAGGGTTTATTGAGGCAAATATTATCTTAGGATGCTAATTACAGCGTAATTTTTCAGTTTTAAAAGGTCTATAAGAGTTCGCAGGAGGAGAAACATTCCTATCAACATACTGGATTCAGCCACATGTGCCTTGTCACTGTTCCCCCTTGAGTGAAAGCTGTTAGAGTATTTTCTGAGAGCAGTAAGACACTGATAAATATAATAGGAAAGGAAAACTATGCCTAAGGAAAGTATGATACTTTTGAGATACATTTGTAATGTACCAATGTCCTTGTTGACAACATTGTCTTACGGTTGATATTTTCACATTCAAGTTTCAGGTTTAAAAAAGACACATTTTTAATATTCTCAAATATGGAAACAAGTGTTGTCTGTGAATTCCTTTTGGAAGTAAGCCTGTTTGCATTCATTATTTTTCTGTTTGCTCCTGGCAGAATTCACTTAACCAATGTTGGGAAATTTTTGAAATAAGATGTGTAAAGTATAGAAAAACCTATTCAGGTATTTCAGAGACACATTGAGATGGTGTAATTTATACTTTGAACTTTCCTGCTAATTCTCAAGGAATACAAATGACATATCTTGCTCTAATCTTTAGTACAAAAATATGTTTCCATAGTTTTGTTAAATACACATCAAATGAAGAAGCATATGTTTAACTTCCAGGCGCACAGTCCTCAACGTAGGTACGTACAGAGTAACAAATTCTTTTAGTTGTGGCATTTGCACATAATGCCAAACATGATATTATTTCCTTACAGTGTTGTTTTAAATTACTTATAAAGGAAGGGAACTTGGTCTTTCACTAGAAAAAACTGCTTAACATTTATTATGTTTTAAAATATCATTTAAAAAATTACAATTGGATAAGCTGATATACACTAACATTGTAAAGTTTTAAGCGGTAATTTTTCCTTTTAATTTGAGAGTGGTTGAAGGGTAGAAAATAGCATCTGGTTTAAGAATTGGCTTTTCTATCTTACATCTGAGTTATTTGTTTTCTTAATGTTTAAAGTTTTCTCTGTGAATAATCTGGTAGATTTGAGTTTGTGCATCTGATCAATAATGAAAATACCTAAAAAGCATTATTCCAAAGCCTTTCCAAATACATTTATGGTAAAAATAGTTTTAAAAAATCGCAAAACTGAAAAAGAGTGAGTCTGGTTCTATTTACCGAGAACTCTATCATACATTTGCACCCAATTACACTGCAAAAAACAAGTTACTAATGCTCTGTTGCTGTTGAAGTAGTCCATAGGGTCATTGATAAATTTTACATAAAAATTTCATTTAAACTTATTCGAATCTTGTGAGTGGCTTATTGTTTGAAATCATTAATTCAGAAATAGAAAAACAGTCCTTACTTTATAGAAATGACTTACTTATATCATTTAAAATTAAAACTTTCCCTTCTTATATTTGGAGATAGGAGTTGGGAGCCATATCACAATGATGGGAAAATTGTTTTTATTAAAAAAACTTTCATGAATTCATTTTCATTTTCATTGTATTCATTTTTATCAAAATGTAAATACTTTAATCCCATTGAATTTTAAAGTCACATTCTAAACTAAAATATAAAAGTCTCACTGAATTTTGTTCAATTATATCAAAATATTAAACACAATCACATACAGTTAAGCAGCTATTAAAAATCTAACCAGAACAAGGGTACTGGCTTGAATTGTTCAATATTTGGCAATAACTTAAAATACATAGCTATAACACTTATTTAAAAACATAGTTGTTTTCTGTATTTCCATCTTTGTTCTGAGAGATATAAAGTTTAAGAAAAGTAGATCATGACTGTAACATGATCTCTTATGATATTTGTTTAAAATTTGCACAGAGGAAAATTTAATATTCTAAACAATTAAATTTAGTATTCCAAACCATTAAAGTCTTTTAATACTCTTATTTGAAAATTCTCAAAATTACATATGTTGGTTAAATACTATTTGTACATATGTTGGATAAATCCTCCATTAATATGAGTTAATTTCCCACTGTAACTGATTATTTTGTAACTATACTATAAGAAAATAGTTTTAAATCTCAAACTATTAGTTTTTATTATCTTTATAATTTCCCTCTTTTCCTGTCATAAAGTTTACTGTGTGAACTTTGCTTTTGTAAGATAAAATAGCATTGAATTACAAATCAAGAAGTTTCAAAGTAGTTTTCATGTCTACTATTATGAGATATTATGTAACATATAAATACATTGGCAGTAAAGCTTCTACTTACATGGTTTACTGTGAAAAAACAAATCATCTGGAATTAATATGAAATAAAATCCCCTAATGAATATTTTATATTTATTAAAATAATCTTATCTGTCTCATGACTTTGCATAGCTACCCAAAATACAAACCTTTTCCATATGCCATTTTAATACAAGGGTCATCAATTGTACACCACACGCACACATACACACATACACACCTATGGCAGAGACACTTTCTTCTGAATTACCCATTTCCACTTGTTTGCCCTCAGAAACTTAATCTTGCTGCTGATGAATATCCTCATGCCTAAGAATTTTATAGATAACCCAGTAGAAAATATTAAAAATCAAAAAAGCTAATGGGAAGCAAGCTCGGGAGATGGTGTCAATCTTCTTGGCCCGGTCGATAAAGACCTTCCTCATTTCATCGGGGCTTTTTGGCATTACCTGGACAGGGTGGTTGGGGCCCTTTGGAGTCATGCCATCTTTTGCTTGCAGACACGGTCCCATTCCATAGGCTGTGAAGCTGAATCGACTTTCCCTTACCTCATCATCCTGTCAAAGAAAAATGTGAGCAGGCCGTTTAATAAGAGAATAGAGCATGTATAACAGGCATCTCAGAATCATAACCAATTTTATCATGGTTAATGTTTACATTAATATAAGGAAAGGACAACAGAAGCATATAAAGATGAGTTGCTTTTGTTCCCCACTGAAGTTTTTTTTATTTATCCTACTGCATTATATGGATGTGCCCATTAATAAATGTGAAATCTCAAAAGATACATTTTAATGGAAAAACTAAATTCTGATGTCTAAATATTGCTTGAATATATAAATTAAAAAAAACAGGAAAATATCTATTGGGATATTGTGTTATATATGTTCACAAACTAGATATTTTTTTCCATTATTTGTATAAATGAATAAATGTGTGATGGCAAAGGGGAACATACCAGGATTATTGAAGAATTTTTCTTTCTCATGGAGACAAACCTTTTAAAATTTTTTCTTTCAATTTGAAGTCACTTCCTCAGAAAATACAGTCTAGTTCAATAATACTGCATGGTTTATGTTATCCTCCCTTTATGCTATTTTTCTGTTTTACACTAACCATTTTGGAAAACCTAGAACATAGTCATGTATTCTAGTTTATATACAACTACTTTTCAGGCACATCAGTTTGGTTGAAATTGTGAATGAAATTTGGCAGAAGTTTATTTCATGTTAAGGACATAAACTTTTCATAAATTTATTATTACTATGTTTTTCTAAAAAGTATCGTTTCTTTTAAATGTGGCAAATTGAAGACAATTTTCCATATTTGTAAATGAAAAGATTTAAAGGAAAATTATTTAATAATATGTGATAAATGAAATATGCTTTTGAGAGAAATATAATATTTAATCACTTATAATGCAAATTATTAATAATTTGCTTTAATACATTTATTTAGAATGTAATGGTAGTTGGCTACCAACGAGTAAGGTACTAAAAGTGAAGGTCTAAATGATGAGAAGATATTTAATAAAGTTGTTATATCTCTCCTATAATAACACCTTTCCATAATAATATAAAAGATGAAATAATTTGCTTGAAGTCTTGAAAATTATGGGCTGGCCATGGTGACTCATGCCTGTAATACCAGCACTTTGGGAGGTGGAAGTGGGTGGATTACGAAGTCAGGAGATGGAGACCATCCTGGCCGACAGGGTTAAACCACATCTCTACTAAATATACAAAAATTAGCTGGGTGTGGTGGCGCACACATGTAATCCCAGCTACTCAGGAGACTGAAGCAGAGAACCCAGGAGGTGGAGGTTGCAGTGAGCCGAGATCATGCCACTGCACTACAGCCTGAGCCACAGAGCCAGACTCTGTCTCAAAAAAAAAAAAAAAAAAAAGAAGAAGAAAAGAAAATTATGTTGGTTCTGTGAAAGTAGCTGCTCTATGAATAATATATTATAAAACATGAAAGTGAAAATATAGAAGTTATTATGAATTCTAAAATGAGAAGATGACCACAGTTGATGCAGTAAGGTATAAAATAGTTTTTTTTTTGGAAGTATGAAAGTAATGTAATTTCACCTGAAAAACAAAAGTATATTATTATTGTAAAATATTTCCATTGTAAGATATATAAGCAATTGAATTTTGAGGACACAAGTTAGAGAGAATAACTGACAATCCAACCTACCTGAGACTACTGTTATAATCTTGCAAAAATTGAAAATTGATTTTCCAGTATTCTGTAATAAGCATGTTCATTTAGACTACCATTGCTTTGGCTTCCACGAAACTTTTAAGGCAGATTTATTATTTGCCTTAAAGTTTTCTATATCTTACAAATTGGAATTAAATTGTTGTTACATAAGTGCTAAAATAGCATCCTTATAACTTCGAAAATCATGCTGGCGTTTGCATTTCTAAAGGAAAATGTAGGTTATCCAGGTAATTTGCACTATTTTGTGTACAAATCAGCTGAATGTTGAAGTATAAAATAGGCTCTGAAATTATGTCAAACTATGTGTTAAAAAAATCTATCTCAAATTAAGAGAAACGATAACTTCTTACCCAGTATTCACAAAGAGGTGTTGACATGTTAGTTGAAGAACTTGAGAAATTCATTGTCAAAGTGCTCAGATTTCAGGATTCTAGCTGATGTGCTTAGTAAAGCAGAATTCATTGACTACTCTTCTAATGATCTGTTCTGAATAACTTATAAATATATTTATTTATTTGTTTTTAAGGTGGAGTTTCGCTCTTGTTGCCCAGGCTGGAGTGCAATGGTGCAATCTCTACTCACGGCAACCTCCACCTCCTAGGTTCAAGTAATTCTCCTGCCTCAGTCTCCTGAGTAGCTGGGATTGCAGGCATGTGCCACCATGCCTGGCTAATTTTGTATTTTTAGTAGAGTCGGGGTTTCTCCATGTTGGTCAGGCTGGTCTTGAACTCCCGACCTCAGGTGATCCACCTGCCTCGGCCTCCCAAAGTGTTGAGATTACAGGCGTGAGCCACTGCACCCTGCCAATAACTTATTTTAAAACCTTTAGAGACCCTAGCTGCTCATCTCAAAACAGAGATGATCTATTTAAAATTAACATATTTGTGAGCAACTGAATTTTTCTCATTTGTATGTCTCCAAATAGCTGAGTGTGAGTAAAGAGTTAACATTCAGACTTGGCTGTTACAGGAGTGCAGAGAATGACCACTGATTTCCTAAGGATCATTTCCCTGAAAACAATAGAGGTAAGCTACATGGGGAACTGGAGTCGGTGTCATTGACTGTGAGGGGCTGCACCTGCACTGGGGAGCTGTGAGGGCCTGAAGACCTTTGGCCCATGTGACTAGATGGTATACAAGTGTGGTTTGGAACAAAGGCTGTGATTCTCTGCGTGAAGATGGTCATATACACCCTGACTTTTGTCCATGGCAGCTGTACCTATGTGTTCTGTGTGATGAGGGGCAAAAGAAGCTGTGCTCTTGAGAACCTGCTGAGTCTCCTGTGTGAGGCAGATACCAGAGGCCTGATGGGTTTCCTGCTTCACATCCTCCTAGGAGGCTGAGTGAACATAATGTTAGGTTAAAGCCCATGGGTGTCCTGAGAGTCTGCATGACAATTTGAACCCCAAATCTCAGCAGCGGTGGACAGAAGCTGACCAGGCTTTCAGATCCTTTGAGACTTAACATGGCCAAATGTTCCAGGAGGGAGTTCTGAGGAGAATCTGATGCTGATCCAACCTGGTGTTAGGATAGCAAAGACTCTGCAGAAAATAACATGCTGAATATTACAATTGGAATATGGATGGCACAGGTTTTTCCCCTGTTGAATTGGAAGATGGATGATTGGTAAGATAAAACTGAGGGGAAATTGGCTCAAGAGACAGTTAATTCCTTGTTTTCTATTAATCAATGATTTTGGGAGCTGGGGCAGAAGGTCATGCCTGTACTCCCAGTGCTTTGTGAGGCTGAGGCAAGTGGACTGCCTGAGTTCAGGAGTTGGGGATCAGCCTGGCCAACATGGTGAAACCCAGTCTCTGCCAAAATTACGAAAAATCAGCCAGGTGTGGCGGCGGACGCCTGTGGGCCCAGCTACTCTGGGGGCTGAGGTAGGAGGATCGCTTAAACCAGGAAGTGGAGGTTGGTTCCCACTGCACTCCAACCTGGGTGACCCAGTGAGAGATCCCGTCTCAAAAAAAAGAAAAGATTCTCATGAAACAAACCACTCAAGGGAAAGAGAAACAGCCAGAAAAGCAAGCACAAGCAAGCAGCTTCATGACCTGAGCTCAAGATGAAAACAGAAGCCCAGATGGTACTTGGAAGGACACCACCCTTAATTTTAATCTTCCCTTCTGTAACCCCAGGCAAGTGGTACTGCAAACTAGTGACTATAGTGCAGCTCTGTTCTGTAAAAATACAATGTAAGCCACAAATAAAAGCCATGTGGGTAATTTTAAATTTCACATTTACTACATTTTAACAAGTTAAAGGAAACAGGTCAAAATAATTTTAACTTAAAACCAATTAACTCAGTATGTTCACAATATCTTTTCAACATTTATTAAAGTAAAAATTGAAATACTTTTCATTCTTTATTTCATAGGAAGTCCTTGAAATCTGGTTTGTGTTTTATGCTCACAGGACGTCTCAATTCAGACTCTAAATTTCTAGTGCTCGATAACCACATGCAGCTAGTAGCTACCAAATTGGACAAAGCAGTTACAGCAGAAAGGAGCTAGGTCACTTTGCTAAGAAGTGCTACTAGGTCTCTAGGGAATCCATGCTTTCCTAGATCTTTAACTGACTTAGGAGCTAATAATGTATTTTTGGATGCTGCATGTGAAAATGTAATGTTTGGTGTGAATGCTAACCCCAATTCTGCTGCAGTGCTATCATTCAGGAATTACTGGCAGGTGTAATGTCAGTGACCCTTTTGGCGTAGGTGAAGCCTGGGGTGGTATAAATCTGATGAACGTTGGTCATGGTGGCTCACACCTGTAATCCCTGCATTTTGGGAGGCTAAGGCAGCGGATCCCCTGAGGTAAGGATTTGAGACCAGCCTGGCCAACATGGTGAAACACTGTCTCTACTGAAAATATAGAAAAAAAAAAAATTAGCTGGGTGTGGTGGTGCATGCCTGTAATCCCAGCTACTTGGGAGGCTGAGGCAGGAGAATCACTTGAATCCAGGAGTGTGTTATCATTTACACTCAAATAAATTAATAATGAAGAGGAAAAAACCTAAAAGTCAAAACCAAAATACTCCTAACCATCAGATTCAGTATGAAACAAACAGAAAAAATGTTGGCCAGGCACGGTGGTTTACACTTGTAATCCCAGCACTTTGGGAGGCCGAGGCGGGCAGATCACTTGAGGTCAGGAGTTTGAGACCAGCCTGACCAACATGGTGAAACCCTGTCTCTACTAAAATCACAAAAAATTAGCTGGGAGTGGTGCTGGGTGCCTGTAATCCCAGCTATTCAGTAGGCTGAGACAGGAGAATCACTTGAACCTGGGAGGCAGAGGTTGTAATGAGTTGAGATCGCACCATTTCACTCCAGCCTGGGCAACAAGAGCTAAAACTCTTCTCAAAATAAATCAATAAATCAATCTATGCTGAGAAGGGAAACTGACTGATGCTCTCACTGCTGTGAAATGTAACACCTCTACAGAAGAGTAGATATGTTAAGTAAAGCAGAAAATCTGGGCTGGCCATATAATAATCAGAAAGGAGCCTACTCAAACCATATGCTCTGGCCAAAACTCGGGTAGGTACTGGGTTAGGAGAGTCCTCAGGCGTGTGGCGCTTATTCTGGGAAGGCAGGAGGGTGTTTAGATTCATGGGTACATTAACTCTTGCAACTGCTCTACTGGGTTTTACTGATGAGAAAAAAAATCTGGGCTGTTCAGAAGAAAGATCATGGCCAGAGGTACAGCTATAAACTCTCTTTAGGTGACTGTTAAGACACGAAAAGAACACTGCAAAAATTGACAGGATTTCTGTGAACGATTTCCTGGCACGTTATCGCCTGCCGGGAGGATGGAAATCTGTTCCAGTTTTGGCAGCAGACTCCCCTAAGGAGCCCTGTTAGATCTGTTCCTTTCAGCTCAGAAGTTAAATTCTATGGTGCCAATGGGGAGTGGAGACAAAAGGCATTGACACAGGTTGCTAAATTTACTCCATCAGTTAAGCAGCTGAAACAAAACAGACTGACTTGAAGGCGAGGATTTCCTTGCCCGATTCTTCATGGGTCTCTAAGGCTGTGCAATGGTTAAAGATGAATTGTCATGGGGGTAGTGAACACAGCTTCTTGCAATTACCTGATGCCAAGGTAAAATATGTAGTAATATTTATGGGGGACAGTAAAGCAGTCTAAAGAGTGTATGAGAAGCTGCCTGAGCAGGGAAGGAGGCAAAGGATCAGCTATAGCAGTAGGTATTATGGTCACACTAAAAACTGAAGGTAGGAAGAAAAAGAGTAATGTATACTCAGTAGGTGGCATTGCCTTTAACCAAATGTATAAATGTAAAGGATGTGATACATAAATGAAGGATCTTGCCATTTCTGGCTTGAGCCTAGTCCTGGGCAAGTCATTCCTTAGCCCAGTTTTAATTGGATGTAATAAAATAAGAGCCCTCAGAATTGCCTAAATCCTTCTTTGTAGGAAGATTACTACTTGAGTTCAGTAAAGAAGTTTCCCAACAGCCTCCACCATGCTGGTTGGATGTGGTGAAAACTACTCAAGCATTTTGGACACAAAACTCTATTCATGAGTTCAGGACAGGAGGCTGGTTGGATTTGGTAGACTTGACTGATGTTTTTAGTCTCAATGGTTAAAAAACGTCAAATATAGTATGTCTTCATGTGAGGTAGATACAATTGTAATCTTACCGTCCATCCCTAAGTGAACCTAAATTCTCCAATATGTTGTCGTAACTGGGTAAGAAACAATTTGGTCCAGAGAGTTGTCAAAAGTAAGTTGTTTAATAAATGGTAGTTTCCCTCACCAAGCAGAAAGTCAGGGAGTTTGGAAACAGTAGTGGCACATGTGACTAGATAAGGGCAGTTAGTTAATCGAGATAAGATGCAAGGTCCAGCTCATGAACCCACTTACAAGAAATAACCTGGTCTGAGAATACTAGCTACAAGTCACAAACATGAAAGGGCAAACTGCTATTTCTTCTACATTCTACTATGTAAAAAAAGCTTATAGCACTGTTGAAATTTGACAGGTACATTTTGCATGCCAGTTGGTCCTACATTAGAAAGTAACTAGAAGACAGACTGAATTTCAAAGGGAAGCTAAAGCAGACTGTGAGAGATCTTAGGCATGCAGTAGCCAAGCTGTCCCTCTGAGGTCTTAAAATTCACTGATTGTGCAGGTAAAACACGCGTAGACTGGAGTTTCTGGAAAAAGCTCACTAGCGGCACTCTAAGGCAGCTGCTAAGATTCTAGACTAGAAAATTATCTGACACTGTCAGCAGGTATAATCTATTTGAATGACAGCAGCTGGTGTTCTCTTGAGTTCTGGTTAGAAATAGCCCCCAAGACCAAAGGAATCTGAAGGGCATCCGTCTATATTTAGGCCTGAGATACCTACCACATCATGGGTGATATCAAAAAGACATTCCAGTCTAAGTGCCCTGATAAAATTAAAATAGTATATTCAAGACCAACTAAAAGTGAGTGACTCCGGTGGAATGCATCATGTCCATGTAACAAGATCCTATGTGACAATGGGCCAGTGATGGATCTCCAGTTGAGCTACCCACAGTGGTCTGAACCTCATGGCTCTCTTCCAACAGAGGCAATGCAGACCACCTAGTTCACCAATGGAAAGTTCCATATGGAAGGTCAGGACCCCAAACACACCTGGCACCATTCACTCCATGGAATGGATCAGGAGAAGAAAGCAAAGGTAAGTCTACACATGAGGTGAATTATGAACAGTGGCAGGATCAAAATTTGGTTCTTACCCTCAGAGCAATATCTGCATATTCAAAGATTCCTTGGCCCTAGCTAGTGGTCTTGCCTTGTGGTCAGGCAAATGGGCCTTGGTTAAATAGGCAGTTAAGAACACCCCATGGTGGGAGAAGATGCAATTCCTTATAGAAAGTACAGGTGAGAATCATTTGGGTCCTACAGGTGCCTGCCGAGTTGCTGGCTCAGTAGGGGACTAGAATGCCATGGCAGGTGACTTGTATTGGCTTTGAATGTAGCCATGGTTGTGTTCAGGCCATGCCGCAATAGGCAGAATTGTGACATATTCCCTGTCACCCAGTGAAGCCATTTATGTGGTGAGAGCTTGTCCTTATTATCAACAAGAGAAAACTTGTATGAAAATTGCTTTTGGCTTGACTCTTCCAAGGACAAGTGCTAACACATAGCTGTAGATGAAATACCTAGGGTTCTTGCCCATGGCTTCTGGAGGATTCAGTGGCTATTGCTTGAAATTGACAGATATTCCATCTTGGGTTCCCTTTACATTGTAACAAAAGCCACAGCTAAAGATACTGTTAAGGGCTTGGAACAAGGCATTTTTATATTAACTTGGGCTTCTCAAATAGATCTCATTGAACAAAGGAACACATTTTAGCCCAAAATGTACAACATGGCACAAGGGCACAGCAGAGGAAGAGCAACCCACATCCCATCTGCCCAGAGAGCAAAGGCTTAAACAGATAATGGAATGGACAATTAAAGCATTTAATTATTAGAGATGTGATGAGAAGGACATGCAAAGTCTGCATAGCCTTAATTTAGCTACTTAACTCTCTGATACATGGTTTCTTATTGCAGGAAAATATTTGCTGTACTACCTATCAGTGTTTTTAGGGTTAGAGAAGATATATAAAACACCTGACAAAACACTCAAATTGCTGCTATTATAGTATTAACATTTTGGGTGTAATATTACATTATTCTAGGAATTGCACAAAGCACAATAGGAAAGAATACTAATAACTTGAATCATTTTACTATTAGATGTTTTAAACTCAGAGTAACCAAACTAGCACTAAAATGCTATGTAAAATAGGCCACCCAGTCACCTGTTCTCCAGGGTGCCTTGCATCTGTGCACTGTTACACTAAAAGGTTAACCAACAGCATAAAAGTAAAAAGATCATTCACCCCTCCAGACCTCACTGTTTCAGTTGTTGCAATACATGGATTTTTGCCATATGACTGCCAGAATTCCTTGCAAATCTAATTTACGCAACCAAAGAGTCTTCGCGTTTTAAATGTGTTCCATGCTACAGCACAAATCATGTTAAGTATGCCCATGAGATGAGGCATTGTGGAGTCATACTAGGGCCCTTTCAGAAACAGAAATTCAGCTCTGTGGGAAGGAAAGGACCAGACTCCTGTACAGGTTCTGTCTGCACTTGCAGTAAGACAGCAGATGACAGAGACCATGAGCCCCTGGACCTTAAAAACATCAAGTGATTTTTTGTTTAATGACTGGCTTCTTGGGACTTTTTTGAAAGGTTGCACCTAAACAATAATTTTAAGTGTAGATAAAGCTTTTCTACCAGCTTATTATTATTAGATTACTAAATTAGAAGAAGCATTGAATTATTTTATTACTTATTTCTCTACTTTGCATTACACAGTCATAAATTATCCTGTGTTTATGTATGCTTATATGTGCAGTGATATTCCTTATTGTAATTAGCACTCAAATACTTTTTTGAGATAATTTAATTTTCTGGAAATAGCTTCAGCTTAAATTCTAATGGATTACGTGAAAAAAAGCAAGGAATAAAAACATATATCTAGAACTTTTGATTCAGAGGCATTACGTGTTAGCCAATATTTATTAGGTATAAAATTAAGGCCCTTGACAACATAAAATATAGGTAATAATAAAGATTAGATAGAATGAACTAAAAAGTGGGCAAAACTGCTGATTAAAAAGTGAAATTAAAGAAATAGTTTAGTTTACCCACAAGTAAACCTTCTTACTATGCTTCAAGCAAGTTAGAATGGTAGGAAATGAAAAATGGAGACAGACATTTGTCTGTAGCACAATTCTTTCTACAGGAAGATCCTTTTTTTTGTAAATGTAAAACTGACAATAAAAAGATTTCAGTCATTATGCTTCAATACCATACTGTGAAATTTTGCATGTCTTTTTCATTTTGTTTTAATGATTATGCCAAACACTGACTCATAAAATGCAAGCTGAAACTAGAAATATTAGAGACCAACAGAAAATAGGAGGTTGCATATTGTCGTTGAATAGAATTGCTTCATCTGTGTCATCAAACACAATACTGCATATTAATACATGTGTGAGGCAAGGGCTCATTTTGTATCTTCTTCTTAGTCCTCGAAAATGAACAGAAAAAAGAAAACAAGTGGATGTGAGAGTGAGAAAGGCATGAAGATTGTCACTGAATGTGAATAAAACATTAAGCATCTAGAATAGCATGAAGTACTGATTATGTGAATTGCTGTAAAATATAACAGCATTAAAGACATTATTTTCATCTTAATGTTTCTCCCTCAGTAGGTACCGTTGGGGCAATGTTTATGCAATTAAAGTATTAAATAGATTATTCCAAATGTCTTTTTATTAAAAAATTTTCTGTAACTTTATTACCAAATGGGAATGTGACAAAGGAAGGAAAATTGAATTATTACTAATTTCTGTTTATATGGTTTCAAAATGTGTGGATTATTTTAAATTACTAATAAACACAGCAATGACTTATTTTGTTGGGAAAAATCATTGCCCTTTGAGAATATCAAGATCAGATGAAAAATATGAATGAATTAAAATTCTTTTTCTAAACTATCAGTCTAAAATAAAATAATCTGTTTCATACATCTACACACATTTTAAAATCATTTATAAATGGAAGGTCTAAAATAGTGCAATTATAGATGAGGTTAAAACATACTTTGTTGTTGCAAGTAAATTGTTAATATGAAATTGTTTGAAATTTTACTCCAGGAGAACCTTGCATTTATTATAGATGACATTTGAATTAGCTTTTAATTAGCCAAGAGTATACGTGGCATATTAAGCTTAGATTCAGAAATGATTTGGAGATTAATAAATGTTAAAATGTAAATTCAAAAAGATAAATGTTTTAGATGAAATATTATGGAGGACAGATAAGAAATCAATGGAATGATTTATTTAAAAATCTATATATCTGTTTCTAACATAATATGTTAGATTCATTTATTGCCAACTCATAATTATGGAGTGTCATAGGGTATAGCAATAGATATTATACATTAAAAAACATTTCTATTTTAGTTAACACTGAAATGGAAGTCACCAAAATACATGAAAATTTAGATTAAACAAAAATTATATCAACTTATCAAATATTATTGTCCTGAACAGATTTTCAGGGAGAATAGAGCTATAAGAAATAGTTATGTTTAACATAAACTAAATATTTAAATATCTGTTCATAGGGAATAATTAAAGTCTTGCAATTTTTATCTTGAGAGGATGCAATTTCAACTCCTGATATTAGAGTCATTCAAATAGAATTTTCTTTGAATCTAAGTTATTGGGAAATAACTTTTCTTATGCATGAAAGACAATTGTAGGAACTATTTTATCTATTTAAAGAACATCTTAGCTCTGGTATAGCATAAGCTGACCTGGAATATAAAGATTATTGAATAATTAGTGTATATGGATGTCATATTGCTTTCAACCATGATTCCTCCTCATTTTCATCAAAATAGTATATATGTATGTTTGCATTTATCCTTAGACTTTAGACTTGACAAATCCACAGGACAGAAAATCAATTATTTAATATTCTTAAAAGCTATCTTGAATTATTTTTAAAGTAAGACAGCATATAAAAACATAAGTAAATAAAGTTTGTGTACAGATGGTCAAAATGCAGTCAATGATACCTTTATTTCTCAAAAGATAATCATTGTGCCTAGCAAAACATAAACTTGGTCAAGATTTCTTAAATCTAGAACTAATGGTCCATTCCTATTTCATTTGCATATATAAATAATAATAAATAATAATCAGTAGGGAAACAGGCACTAGAATACTGGTGCATATGTTTTCTTGCAGCAAACCATTACACTATTACATCGCATTGTGGAGGAAGCTACATGAAATGCACTAAAGCAATCCCATTTCATCCACATCGCTCAACAAATAACACGTTCGGAAATACCTTGGCATGTCTTTTTTAAGGCTCCAGGACTAAAGTAATGCTATCATAAATGGGAATAGCGACTCTAACCAAAATACTCCCCATTTCATGCATACAGAAACACACACGCACACACACATAGCACTAGAGATAGCATCCATGACATGGTGCAGTGCGTAATCAGCACACAGCAGGCTGGGGCAGTGTGGGGTGGGGAAATTAGGATACAAGAGCAAACTTGTGTTTCTTCACAATAGATGCTAGATTCTCTGGTAGCTTCACAGAGGAAAAAGTAAGTTTAAAAGACTGTATGCAATGCCTAAGCCAATGCTGAGCCTAGTTAAGACTTTCCTAGGAATCATATTTCCGTTAATGTAAGGATCCCTGTTGTGACAAACTTTCTACAGTGAGACTATTTTATGTACTTTGCCTGTTCTGCCAAATTAGAGTACTGAAGAAAATTCATGTAAACCAGTACTCATGTCAATAAAAGGCATAGTACCAACATTAACACTCATTTTGAATATGTTTATTTCAAAATTTAGATTGCTCAGACTGTTTCTAAGCAAATACCAAGTTTTAAATGACAAATTTGATTAGCCCAGAGCATTGTTAGTTTGGGGAAATAGTTTCCAAAAGGCCAACCACCCCCAAATTTGCCCAATGCTTGAAATATTTTAAAAACAAATGGGATGTATATACTTTGTTATGAATATATCTGCGTTATCATATTGTTTCTTCTTTAAAAATAAGAATTTATTGACTGTCCATGAGGTAAGCCTGTTTTTACATTACAGTTTTCATAAAGTAATATTTAATTAAATATCTTTCATTCTATGGTTTCTATAAACATTAACTGTTTAGCTGCTGGAGATATAATTATGTTGGTCTTTCAAAGAAATATTGTAGTCTGCTATATAGTCTAATACCTACTTGTATGTATAAGTATATATTGCAAACACTATATATGATTATGTAAAATTTCATGCAATGAAAAATTTACAATTAAGATAATTGAGTAAAAGAAGGTAGATCAGGTGAAATTATTTTTCAGGGATGAAAAACAAAGAGAGAAGTGGGATGCTGGGAAATAAGATGTAATTTTAGTAGCAAAGTAAAATAGCTGAGCGATTATATATTATAAGATAACATACCAAGTACTTTAAAATAATACCAGGTCTAGATAATCTGATATGAGGTTGAGATTACTGCAAGAATTGATTAACATGTCTCTTGCAGGGATTCTTACCCGCTGTGTACAGTAGAATCATCTGGGGAGCTACTTTTAAACATAGTTTAATCCAGAAATTTAGTTCAATAGACAGGACTATTTGTATGTGATTTCCCAGGCTAAGTTCCTGGCTTCAATAGATTTCTATTTAATTATTGCATAGTATATTATGGGCCCCAAGTCAAACCACATATAGACCAAAATGATCTATTTTAGATTGCTTTCCTAATATGTAATCATTATACTTGGACATGTGTCTTTGTGATCGCTTTTTATTAGAAAATTTCAAAGGATGCTGCTATCAAAACTAAATTGTTCACTTACCATAAGTAATCTAAACATATTTTAACATTTAGAATTGATTCTAAAGATACATGGAAGGCATAAATCATTTTGTTGCCTTATTTTGAGGTCTCTTGCGCAGCTGCTTTTGGAATTTGTATCAATAAAATTTCCATTTATTTTCAACTAATTTCGTACAAGTATATGAATGTTTCTTCTACGATTATTACAAGATATATGTGATATTTCTCTTTAACATATATTTTTAAATCATTGTGACTAATCAAATAGCTCTGTTAATAAAATGAAGGATAATATTTAAATATCCTTTTACTGCGTGGGAGAAGACAAGAATAAAGTTTTTAGAAAAAGAAAATACCCTTCTTAGCTAAAGGGGGATGGTGTTTGCTCAGCTTTCAAAACAAAAGGGGCTGTGTTTCCCCACCAAACACTGCCTTGGTGGTGCAGAATATGCTGTCTGCTTTTTACTGATGAGCACATTCCTCTATTTAGAGTTAAGAAAGTCAATTTACCATATCTGAGAAACGGTAAAACTTCTCCAATGCAAAAGCTTCTGTCTGTGGGAAGGTAAAGTGGACCAAGAAGGATTGAGAAACCAGAGAATCAATTCATATATGATTAAATATAATTACACAATTGGTTGTAATCGCATATATCATTTGAACAGACATATGTAGCAATTAATAGATTTTCACATATGCAAAGTATCTACCTCAATGTATAAATTGAACTTAAAAAAACTCTTTTTTCTTCATTAAATCATAATTACTTTTAATTACATTTGCTCCCTGAATATATCAAGTAGTTATCAGAAAATAATAAGATATGTCTATTTTTGCATTTTTGCATTTTCCCAGAGTACCAATCACTAGAGAAAATGAATATTTCCATCTTTCTATGAGCTAAAGAGGAAGGAACATCAAATAGTTTTTATTTTACTTTTACATGTGGTAAAACTGAATAAAGAGGCACTTAGGTAAAAGTAATTTTTTAAAAGAAGAACCCAGAATTGGGCATCTAGACGTGTTGTCTAATACTTTTTCTACTAGATACTGTGTTTATCGGATGTGTGGTGGATGTAGGGTATTTCTGAGCTTTCACACTTTCCTCATTTAGACACCAGATGTACAATACTTCTCTTTTCTAGTATTTAGAGTACATGCTTGATACATTCAAAATTGTATAAGGAGAAGAAAAAAGGTAAAGAAATGGAAAATCAAAATGACACAAAGCAAATCATAATGATAGGGAACATGAGTATTGCTTTACTTCTAATTAATGATACTAGAAGGGGGAAAGTGGTCTTTATCAGTCACTGATTAAACAAAAAAAGACCAGAGCATCACCCCTGTTAAGCATTTGTACTGTCATTGTTGTTCCACTGGTGCCAGGTATCATAAAAGAAAAGAGGAGCAAGTTGGAGGTAGAGAGGGAGAGAGAAGAGGAAGAAAAACAGATAAAGGGAGAATGAGGAGGTGTGAGAAAATGTAATAGACCAGTAGACCAGGGTGAGGTGAGGGAAGAAGATAAAGTTAATCTCCCCATCACAATATGTTTCAGTGTACAAAAGATGTGCTTTGGTTTTCATAAAACTTAATTAAATGCAAGTCTTAGCACTGTTTTTTGTTCATGTATTACTGACTTTCCCAATGCTGAATGCTGATGTTCTTTCCATGCTGCTGTTAATTGTGTGTTTATTGGAGCAGTGATGCTTTTTGGAGGGCCAATTAGAAATGATAAGTACGTTACTGCTTAGAATATGTTTAATACTAAATAGACTCAAGTACTGAGAGGTCAAAGCTTCGTGCGTTTTAAAGAAGTTTGATAAATATATAAATTGCAGCATAATTTATAAAATAAACCATAAAGAATCCTTAAAAACTTGCAACTTTTAAAATACTTAAAAATGCACACTAGATGAACTAGACTATTATCATTAAGGTTTATCTTTTGACTTAAATATACCGGTATATTGGATCCTTGCCACAATTACACAAAACTTTGACATTAATCTCCATTGCTTTAAAAGTCCATTTACTTTCAAAATATCAGTTGGCACATTCACATTAGAAGTAAATGTGTAGATCCGCTGTCAATAGAGGCTCTCTCTTATAGAAAAAGAAAGGGGATTGGTCAAAACCACGTGCATGTCAAGGGAGATGCCATTACAGTTCTGCATGGAGGAAAAATTTCATTTAGGGCATCAAAATTCAATTAGGAGTTTACTTCTGCAACTTACTATGGTCTCTTCATGATGTTCTAAGTTTTCTCCTGGTTTCATTATTTATCAGATAGTAGCCACGTAACAATAACACTTTATTGTGTTCCCATGGGGTTTCAAAAGAAACGTTTTTAGC
Organism: Cacajao melanocephalus; assembly: GCA_963573385.1. Taxonomy (NCBI): domain Eukaryota; kingdom Metazoa; phylum Chordata; class Mammalia; order Primates; family Pitheciidae; genus Cacajao; species Cacajao melanocephalus. The sequence continues at coordinate 67,111 of CAUYLG010079067.1, read as the reverse complement.
TCATGAAAATATGTATTGAAAAGAGACCACATAGTTTTGCATGTATTTGTCATTATGGTATTAGAAAATAAGTAATATTTGATTAAAATAAATTACCTCTGACAAAGACACTTTAATAATTACATTTGACTACTTACATGAAGTGAAACCATTAGAAATGCTCTAACATTGCAAGTAAGAAATAATATATTTCATTAATTAAAATAAAAAAGTGTTAGTCCAGGAAGTACATTAAAAAGAAGTTGATATAGGTCTCAAGTCACCAGATATGCTGTTTAAAGTAGAGCTAGGTGTCCTCATTTTCTCCCTGAAGCTATTTTTGACCCTTTCAGTTTGGATTGGAAAAAATGAAAGAAATATTATATCATTTCATCCCCAGTCCCAATTGCCTCTCTTTTCATCTCAATTAAATACAACAAATTCACTTTCCAGTGAAAATTGGATCCTGCCAAACCCAATACATTTATTCACTTACCTTATTCTTTCTCTTTCGTCGAAATCTCAGAAGTTCTTTGTGTTGTCTTGATACAAAATTTACAGCTGCATATTCCAGAAGTGCTGAAAACACAAAAAGGAGGCATACTGCCATCCAAATATCAATAGCTTTGACATATGAAACCTAGCCAAGAAAGAAAGAGAGAGCAAGCAAATTCACTTATATTGTTACTTCCTTTAAGAACAAAACTGAGTTTTTCTGATTCTGAATTATATCATCTAAGTTTAAAAAAATAAAGAAAAGGACAATTTTTTTCTAGAATCTTTCAGATAGTAATTTTTGCAAATTTTATATATCAGTTGTATTTTGTTATTTTTTTTCAAATTTTGGCAATAGCCCAAACACAATGAAAGGAAAAATAAGACGAAATATAATTTTACCTTCAGAACAATATAGTGCTTGAAAAGTATGAAGGATCATTAAACTATGGATAATACTGTTGACTTTTTAGTTCCAAATTTTCATTAAATTTTTTATGTTCAATTTTTAAAATTTTAAAGTCTTAATTCTGTTGATATTTTTCTTTCATTGCATTTATAAATCATACATGATTACTTGCTATTTATTTTGAAATATTTTTAACTTTTATAAAGACATGTTATAAGAATACTAAAAAGAGGCCAGGGGTGGTGGCTCATGCCTGTATTCCTAGCGCTTTGGGAGGCTGAGGTGGGAGGATCACCTGAGGTCAAGAGGCTTGGTTGAGATCAGCCTAGCCAACATGGTGAAACCCTGTCTGTATTAAAAGTACAGCAGTTAGCTGGGAGTGGTGTTGGGCACCTATAATCCCAGCTACTTGAGAGGCTGAGGGAGGAGAATCACTTGAACCCAGCAGGCGGAGGATGCAGAGAGCCAAGATCGCACCAATTCACTCCAACTGGGGAAAAATAGAAAAATTCTTTCTCAAAAAAAAAAAAAAACAAAAGAATAGTAAAAATGAGTAAAGGACTATTGGTTTCTCCAGCTGTTAATATTTAACTACATGTATTATTGTGTGTGTGTGTGTGTGTGTGTGTGTGTATCTATCTATCTATATATCTATATAGATATATATATATGTATATCTATATAGATATATACACACACACACACACACACATAATAATACATGTAGTTAAACCGATAGTCCTTTATATATAGATATACACACACATATACATATTCCCCCAAAATATTTGAGTGTAATTTGTAGGCATAACACCATACACTCAATGAAATTTAACATTTATAACATTAATAAAATCCTACCACCTAATCCTTAAATCCCTCTCATTCACCAATTGTCTCAAGAATACCCTTTTTTATTGAAAACACAGACTTTTTAAATTATTTTTTTCCAGCCCAGGATTCAATCCAAGATCATGTGCTGCATTTTGTGGTCATATCTCTTTCGTTTTCAGTGTGGGACATTATCTGTCTCTTCTTGCTTTTTTGTGGCATTGGTACTTTTGATGAGTACAGGCCACTTATTTGCTAAAGTTTCCCTGATTTTTCCTCGTTTCTATCATTAAAGTTTGCCTGTTTCCTCATTCACATTCAGATGATGGATTTTTAATAGGAATTCCTCACCAGTAATGCCCTGTTCTTCACAGTGCCTCCTATCAGGACGAACACAATTTGGATCAGTTGATGAAGGCAATGTCTGCTAGGTTGCTCTATTATAAAATTGCTAATCTTCCCATATATGGAATATTTTGAAACTATATAAGTAAGTATTCTATTACTCTTTAAATCTTCACACACTAGATTTAGTATTCGTTGATGATTTTTGCCTGAAACAAGCAATGATGTTTACTCAGTGGTGATTTTCTAATTTCCTTATTGATCTACATTTATCAGCCAGCATTCTACTGTAAGAAAAGTCTCTGTCATCTAAATTTATCTGTTTATTCATTTGCTTATTTATATGAGTATAAACTTATGGATAACTATTTTCTTCCAAGTTATGTAATACATTAACATAATTATTTATTTTGATGCTCACATTATCCCAGATTAAGCCATTTGGAGCCCCTAGATGTTATCATATATATCCTTTTGACAAGTCTCCCTCATTATTTGAGCATTTCCTCACTTTCTGTCACAAGATACCTTGTGACAGATACATCTGTCACAAGATATCTTGTATTTCTCCTGTTCTAGTCTTTGAGTTAGTCTGAAGACTGGCTTTTAGAAACCCAAGATCTGGACACTGGGTGTACTTACATCTCCCTGAGTGGTATTGTTTCTAGGTCCTCACAGCGGACAGAGCTGGCAATCACACACACACACACACACAAACACACAGACACACACACATACACACAATGTAGCACGTGTATCAGTTTCTCTATCATCTCTCTTTATCTCTCTATCTACCCATCTATCCATCAAACATGAGCTCACATTAGTATCTCTAAATCTAATTCAACACCGCAGGGTTTCCTCTCGCCTATTCCCTTTCTATATAGGCAATGTTTTTCTCTAAAAGTGGGAAACTTGACTCCCATTATGCTCAACATGTGCTTGATCATTCACTGTGTAAGTAAGTATCGTGTCAATTCTGCCAAGCATCTCCTCAGCCTCAGCCCCTTAACATAATAGTAAAACCAGGTATTGTGATCATTCACCTGATTTTTGGTTCTTATGAAGGTGCATTTTTTTGTGTACATAGTTATTCCATTTGGCATTCCTGTTGGGAGAATTATGGTTGGAAGCTTCTATTTGGCCACCATTGGCCCCATATGGCTCCTGGCTCCTGGTCCCATCCCCAATGGCCCCATGGGCCTTGGTCATAACTATCTATTTATCCTGCTCCATGGGCTCTGACCATCTGGCAGCATCCTTGACCCTGGTTCCACCAGCCCCAGCCAGCCTCCTTGATTCTGACACCTCCTCAGCTATGTCCCCACAGGTCTCACCGTGTCTTGTCACCTCAAAGGTAGAGAAGGGAAGAGAAGGGTAAGAGAAAACACGAAAAAAACAGACAACTTTTTAAAAAAGGAACACAAAGGGAAGAGACAGGAAGAGAAGAGTAAAAAGAAAAGCTAGGTCCATATTTTCTAGAAATAGACTCATACAGACCTAAGTCCCTTAAAGAGAGTAATTCAGTAACCTTTAAGCAACTGTTTTCATACTCCTCTCAGGTTAACTGGGCAGTGATTTGAGGCTGTAGCTGAACTCATGTCTTTGCATATGTTCATTGCTCAAGGTTGAAAATTTGCTTGAGTATTAGTTTCCCCTTTTATTGTAGACCTGTGCATATATTCCAGAGTTAAAGAAGCATATTTTGCAAGCAGTGTCAGTGAAAAAGGTACCATTTGTGGAATGAGTGTGAAATAATTCATTTGTTGCATACTTTAATATAGCCAATTAGATGTGTAAAATGCTGTCATTTGCCAAGTATGAGAAATAAACATGAGAGATACTTACGTTTATGATAGGTAAGATGTTTTTCCAATTTTCCTCGGAAATGGACAATTAGCTAGAAATCTGTTTTCCTGCCATAAAAATAAATATCCCTACTTCCAAGAAATGTGGATCTAGGAGAACAGAATTCCAGGCTGGGTTCAAGCCAATTTGTACTACTTCTTTGGACCCAGTATATAATTATCTTAAGGATAAACACCCTACATTTTGAGAACTTCACTGTCTTTGTGCTTTTTATATCTTCTGTATTCTCTCCCCCTTCATCTTCAATGTTTAGTGTAGTTATTTTTATGAAATGTTAGCCTGTGAGAATTTTGAACAGATTTAGATTGTAGTTTTAAAGGGTAAGTGGCTCAACATTTAGGGGAAAGGTAGGGTGGCAGGAGTGGTAAAGTATGGAAAAAAGCTCTTTCCCATCTTTCCCTATAGGCCCTTCAGCTCTCAGGCTAGACTTTGCTCAAGTGTGGTTCAGAATCCCATGGTATGTGTGCTGACTTGCTTTGTTACTTTAATATGTTGCATTGGAATTGCTTATTCCTTTTTTTTTTTTCCTTTTTGGACTGTGAACTCTTTGAGGGTAGATGATATTTCTGTTTTGGTCACCAAAACATCAGTGTTTGTTACATGTACATATTTGCTGAGTGAATGGACAGATAAATGAAGGTATTAAATGGTAAAATATAGGCATGGGGAGAAACTGAGTCATAGATGACATACGGAGATTCACTTTCTGAAGCAATATTCTCTTACTACCTTCAGTTGGGTTGATTTTCTTTTTAAAAGAGTTTATTTCTTGACACCCTGAATGGCATTTCAGCAAGGAAGCACCCTGCATCTCCTGCTGCATCTTAAGTGTGACTCCTGCTGGTCAGAATCATCTCCACTGGGCAAAGAGCAGTGCATCTCATTTTATTCCACTGCTGTGTTAAATGTTCATCTGTTTGCAAGTATAGATTTAAATCTCATAAATTCTGTAACTCAGCCAGAAATTTCTGGCTGCTTCCAAATACATACAGTCCTGGAAGAAGTAAAAAAGATGCTGTCTCAAGCCACATCATTCCTGAACGAATATGACTCATAAAGTATTGTGCATTCTTTAGCATCTTGAATCCATAATGACATGAACCACAGAAATTACATCAGAAGTATAATTTCCAAATTAATTCAATGAGCATTTTCAATGACAACAGATATATGGAAACATCATTTGTGCCTGCCAGGGTTCTGCTAATTGTGAACAACTTTTGAGCATTGAGCCTTAAAAGCCTTTTTTTAAATCATTTATTCTGTCCCCCTTCACCAATTTCAAGTCTGTTTCTCCTCCTCCATTCTAGCTTCCCCGCCAAGCACAGCAAACACAGGACGTGGGAAGTTTGGAACTTTGGGGCTAGTAACTTTAAAATAAAGACAGCAGTTCTTACTTCAATGCATTCACTACACACTCATGACAGACAGCACATCCCCCATGGATTCAGAATCATTGCCTTCTTTCCTCCCCTTCCTGCATACCTGCCTTTTGGGCAGTATCATTCCAATCTGGCCCACGTTGGCAAAAGACCCATTGTCCAATGGAACCCTAGTGCTATTTTCAGGAAGAATCTCTCCGTGGTATAACTCTCTGAATGCAATTGTCTGTTGAAATAAAACCTAAAGGTTTACTAATTAGATGCACTGGTCAGGGGACCTGTGTCACAGAAACCAGTTTCAAGCCATCCTGCAAAAGACTACTTCCTTCCAACAGCATGCTCTTTCCATGGCTTCTGTGACCTGAATTCTCTGGGTTTCCCTCCCTCCACTCCACCCAGTTGGCTTTGTGGATTCTTTTTCTCTTTCTGAGGGAGATGGCCTGGGCCCTCTTCTCTTCTCACTGGGACACTAATCCATCTTATCTATCCCTATAGATTTAATTCCTCTTCTGTGCTCATGATCCCTAAACCTCTATTTCCTGACTAGAGCCCTCTTTATCCAGGTTCTTCCTTCACAGCACTGTCTCCCACACCTCAAACTGAAATGGACTAAAAAGGGGTTCAGAATCTCTACCAGAGTACCCCCCCCACAAAAAACCAACAGCAAACATGCACAGCTCCCCTCTCTTCTCATGAAGAGACTCCACTGTATCACCAAATCTAGGAGTCTTCTCTCTCGCTAAGATTCAGCCTTGTTAATTTTGCTATTTTGCTTTCTTTCCATTTCTCAAGTTTATCAATTTATGTCCTTCCCGATATTGCCATCACATTGATCTAAGCCACAGTGTTTCCTAGGCCCTCAGCTCTACCCTTGGCACAACAGTTAGTGATTTTTAAATGCACATCTGATTGCATTGCTTTAGACTTAAAATTCATCATTTCCTTTCTGTTAATGTTCAAAATGTTTTATGGGTTATAAAGCCCTTCATAATTAGCCCTTCGTAATCATTCACATTAACCCTTCATATAAAGTCTAGCTTTCATTTTTGTTTTTTATTCAACATTTACTGAATGGCAATGATGAACCCAAGTTTTGTTCTTAAGTGTTGTAGGTATAGAGATGAGAAAGACAGACAAGATCCATGATTAATGGAGCTTACACTGAAGTTAAAAAAAAACATACAAAAAAACAAACACATATATAACATGATTTAAGAGAAGCGTTGTAAAGAAAATGCAGGAGGGTAATGATATGAAGGACTGGGAATAGGGGGCTATGTGAGATGATAGTGGCCAGGGAAGACCTCCCTGTGGAAGCAATAATTACCACCTTATGCCAGTTTCTTACTTGCTTATTATGTACTAGCTATATTTCCCTTTTTTTAGTTTTTTGGAACCTGAAAGCAACTGACAAGCTCCACCCTGCCTCAGCTGCTTTGTATTTACTTTTTTTTTTTTTTTTTTTTTTTTTTTTTTTGCTATTACTTTTGACTGGAGCCCTCCTTCTTTTGGGCAACTGCTCTTCTTCCTCCAGGTCTCAGCTGATAAGCTGCTTCCTCAGGGAAACCATCCTCAAGTGCCCAGGCCGGGATAGCTTCTCAGCATCCCACTTCCACTTTTTTCACAGGTCACTCATTACAACTATATTTATGTTTATTTTTTTGTGGTAGATCCTGTAAGATGTCTGCTGGCTAGCACCACTTGAATGCCTCATCTTCAGTTAATTCCTTTATCCTGCAGTTTTTAAGTGCTTTCCGTTTTACAGAAACTTTGGTTAGAAGGATGCAAAAATTAGTATGTCCAGGAAGATTTGAAGATGAAATGTCTATACTAATATGTTAACAAAATACGTATTGATAGCAAATAGCAAATAACTCATTGTATTACTGATTTTGTCCCACTGTACTGATATTGTCCATTTATGGATCTTGTGCTTTTAGGCTATTACATTTCATGAGCTAAGGCAAAGGCCAGACCTTATTCATTTTTGTATCTCTAGGATGCAGCACAGTGTTCTTTAAGGTAAAGGTCTCAGTTAGGTTGACTCATGTGTACTGACTTGTAATCACTGGCCATTTATTATTAGAGAAATAATTATATTAACTAATATGCCAGGAAATGTTCTTAATAGTGTTCCTACGTTAACACTTAATCCTTACAACAATAGAGGCAATCATCCCTATTTCAAAGATGAGGAAGCAGATGCAGTGAAATAACTTGCTTAAGGCCACGTGGCTACCAAGTTGCGAAACTAGGATTTGAATATAACTCATATGGTTCCAGAGCCCATGAACTTAACTACTTAGAAAAGTAGTAGTTTTCTAACTACTTACAAAAGTAGTTAAGTTCATGGGCTCTGGAACCATAATATCACTAGTTATTAGGCTGCTTCCATTTAAGATACCACTGCAAATCAACTGTAAACACTGTAAATTGGAATTCCTCTCTGTATCTTAAAATTCCAGGCTCTTTAAATTTCATCTGATATTTAAGAGTAATGTCAGTGCACAAAATACATACTGTAAGATCCTCCATATTTGCTAGCTTTGATGCTAAAATCTGACAGTCAACTTCCTAGTAGACAATGTATAAAAAGAAATGGTCGTTATATTTACTGGATAAAAACAAACTAGTTGCTCAGTTGAAGCAAATCTATTAAGATAAGAGAAACATTTTATCCTTTGAAATACCATGTGTGTCCCCCAACAGTGTTAAACATAGTTAAGTTATTTATGAGCCAGGAGCCAAGAGACTATTGTGACTTGCCATGTAATAATCCAGGAAGACATCAGTTTGTTAAATGATCAATTGAGTACACAAGCTAGGTTATTGCAAGGCCTAGTCTTTTTCATTCTTTCAAATAAAGTTTTATAATTTAGGAAAAGGAATATAAGCACCTTATGTTCTGTAAATTTCTTACATCATACTTTTTTCCCCCAAGAAATTATGCAGTTGTTCTTCGTAAGATTATCATTAGGAATAGAGAAAGCCTGCCTCTTGTATCCCAAATAATAAAAGAACTATATATATGTAAAACTGGATTTTATTGCTGTCAATCATCTTGGTTATTAAACATGGAATCAAGTCACTATAGTCTGTAACAGGGAATTTATTGGTCACAGGAAAATCCTTTTGAGAAGCAGTCATGTTCAGGGAGCTTGCCTAACCATGAGATTTCTCTATATCTACCCCTCGAATGACATGATGGGTTTGGCATAGGGAGGATTCAAGCTAGGATACAATGTAGTTAGCAGACAATCCCAAAATTTCGCTGGCTTGATGCAACAAAGGTTTACTTTACTCTCATACTCCATGTCTACTTTGAGTCAAATGCTGACCCTGGAGTGGTGCTGTCATTCCTATTCTCACTCGTAACACAGCAGCAGAGGAAAGCCAAGTCGCTGGTGGTTCTCACGTTTGGTCATAAATGTTCCAGGCTAGTAGTAGCACATGTTGCTTCTGCTCGAAGTTCATTAGCCAGAACTACTCACAGTCAACCCTGACCACAAGAGCACTGGGAGATGTAACCCTACCACATGCCTAGAGGGGACAGCAGTCTTCATGGCACAGAGCATTATGATAACTCCAAAGAAGTCCGGTGGGGGTAATTTCTATTTGTCCTTCTGAAATAAGAACCCTCATGAGCTCAGGACTGAGGAACATGCGGATTATGATTTGACCACTATGTTATCTTTAATAGCACATAAAGGCAGCTTTGTTAAAGAGAAAAACTCACTGCTTTGTAGAAAGAAGCTGTCAGTTAATTAGGATATGACAAAGAATAAGAAATGTTCCCTGATTTTCAGCTAAAAATTTCCTAAAACAATAGTGTCAGGTCCAAATTTAGTAATATGAATTGTAAGGAGGTACAAAAAAAGTAGAGTTCAGGTAATGCTCTGAAGCACTAACTTAATCTAAGACAGATAATCCATTTTCTAGATGCAGAGAGTAAAGACAGGTAGTCTGCAAGCCAAATTTATGTACAAGAAAAGAAAAAGAACATGCTTCTAAGCATGGAATGCACATCATCGGTTAAAAATACTGCTGTTCATCCCTCCTCCCCTCATTCACTATACCAGACCACTTTGTTCATTTATTTGGGCATCTGACCCCTGAAGTCATTTGACTTTGTGCTCTCTGATGCTGAGATGGTTTGGCTCTGTATCCTTACCCAAATTTCATGTTGAATTATAATCCCTTGTATTGGAGGTGGGGCCTGGTGGGAGGTGATTTGATCATGGAGGTGATTTCTAATGGCTTAGCACCATCCCTCTAGTTCTGTCTTATGCTAGAGTTCTCATTCATGTGATCTGATTGTTTAAAAGTGTGTGGCACATTCCGTTTCAATCTTCTTCCTCCTGCTCCAGCCATGTAAGAAGTGCTTGCTGCCCCTTCACCTTCCACTGTGATTGTAAGTTTCCTGCAGCCTCCCCAGAAGCAGAAGCCGGTATAGCTTGTGGAATCATAAGCCAATTAATCCTCTTTTCTTTATAAATTACCCAGTCTCAGGTAGTTCTTTATAGCAATGTGAAAATGGACTAAAACAAGTCCAGAAGAATAGATGAATTGCATCTATCTCTGGTAATCCTTCATAAATAAGTTTACTTTTGTGTGAACTTTTGATAAGATGATTGAAACAGCAACAATTTTAGATTGTATTCCTTGACAAGTACATTCAGTGAGCTGTATTATAACTATGGCAGTATATGCTGTGGTTGAGAAGCCTGCTAAGATACATGGCTTTACCTCAGTCCACATGGAAGTAGTCAAAAGGATTTTCCTGTGACCAATAAATTCCTGTTATAGCCTATAGATAACAATATATTAACAGGTAAAGATATATTAGATGTGACTAGCTAAATTATAACCCAGATGACTATTAATCAATGGATTCTAAAAATGGAACTTTAAATGTATGTAGAAACAGCATAGTTTAAACTTAAGAAAAAGAAATTGATTAAACCCGAACCTGGAGTCTGAATCACAAAATCTCATCTACACTTCTAGGAACTCTATAAGGTAAATTTCTAGGGATCCCTTAAGAGAGATAGTATGTCAATTCTTTTCTCAATCCAATCTTGCTTTTCATTTGAGAAAGAGGTATAATAAAACATCACAATATATGCTTTTGATGAGCTAAAATACCCCTTTGAATAGGGTAATTGGGTCTTCCTTTAATAACATTCAATCCTGGTGGATTGCCCTAGTTCCTCAGAAATGTCAAGTAAACTGTGATGAGTAATTTTGGCTGTGCATTGAGCAAGTGATTGAAGCCTACAGATAAATTATTTTTCTCTGAGATACGTTGAAAATATCTCTGCTTGTGTCATTCGTTTTTCTGAGGTTTTAATTTCAGATCTCATTGACTATCCATTTAATTGTTCATTTTTAAAATACGAATTTGTAGTACCCTTAATCCTACATTTCTCCTTAGTGCAAGAACCTGTATAAGAATTTTACATTTTGTAACAGGAAAAAATATATTAATCTCAAAAGCATTTCAAACTTCATTAAGACCTAAAGCTAGAGAAAAAGGAACCTGAATAAAAGAAAATAATAATGTTTTCAAAACAGGTGTTGAAGTGGAATGAAGCTGATGCTGAAAAGGCAAAAGCAGGTAACTAGAGGACTGTTTTCTTGGAGCACTAATAACTAGGCAATGAAACATACAGCCCAGGTTATTGTGAGTTTCGAAATTCTGACAATTTATCTTCCTGGAGGGTGACTGCCAACAGTCCTACTGGTGGAATGTGCATGCCGATGATCATACTCATAACCCTTAGTAAATGAATGATGCCTCTAACACAATATTCATTTTTCACATAAAAGATTTTTGTTTTGTTTTTTGTGAAGGGTTTTTCTCTGTCACCCAGGCTGAAGTGCAGTGGTGCAATCATAACTCACTGCAGCCTTGAGTTCCTGGGCTCAAGCAATTCTCCAGCCTCAGTCTCCCAACCAGCTAAGACTATAGGTGCGTGCTACCACACTTTGCTAATTAAAAGAAAAAGAATTGTGGAGACAGCCACACTATATTGCTCAGGCTAATCTTGAACTCTTGGCCTCAAGTGATCCTTCCACCTCAGCCTCTCAAAGTGCTGGGATTACAGGTGTGAGCCATTCACATAAAGGTTTTTACTTTATGAGATAAAATATGACAGAGAATCACATAATAACAGAATTCCATTGTTTGCAAAAAGATGAGTTTAACCAATACTTCAGTCACCAGACAAGGAAGGTACAACCAAAAAGGCTAAAGAATTTTGAAAAGTCATGGTTATCTCTGACTCCCACTTTAGTAACTGGAGTTTTACCATTATCTCTTCTGTAGGATGCAGCTCTTTTTCTTGTTTATTTTATCACATCCAGATGTCACTGAAAATGTTTCTTAGGTGCATGCTGTTAGAATTCCTGGCATTTTTAAATACATCACCTTTTCTTGACCTACTCAGGTTAAATTATATTTGTGACCTCTCTCTTCTGCATTTTTGTACTGAGGGTTTGTGTTTCTATAACATCATTTTTGTTGTAATCATATAAAGTCCTATTCCTTTTTCCTCTGGAGTTCAAGAGCTTCATTTAAAACTTCAAATAGGAATCATGAAAGCAGATAAAGCCTATAAAGATGTTTGTTTTACAGTGATTTGGGGACAAAGTTCTTTCTTTCACTGGCAAGGTGGTAGTTTGACATTCACTTTTATCTTTTGGGGGCTCATAGTATGATTCTAGTATATATATGAATGTTGTGGTATTATGCCATTTTAAAACAGTTTTAAAGTTCTGATTGGCCATATGCTTTTCCCTAATTGTCCTATTAGATTTAAGAATTTATGCAGCGCCCTGTCTCCATCTCAAATACAGAGAAAATGCTTGATAATCATTAATTTTTCAGCTTGATGGAATCTAATAAGTCTAGTAAAGTAGATTCTAAGATGAAATGTAGAACTTGAGATATCCATCAATTTCTATCCTTCTTATCACAGGACCCACTGACATTTAGGACTTATTTATTTACAAATGAGATAATTTTTGTATCAGTAATAAAATTGGATGGTATTCATATGCATTATATCTTGTGATAAGGGTATGACTAAATAATTATTTCATTTTCTAGGCCTTTTTTCTTTTTTCCCTTTTTCCTAAATGTGTGTATATGGAATCACATTAGTTAGTATGATCCATAAACATTTAAAAAAATTTAATTGAATATATTGCTCATATCAAACATTGTATCATAAAGTTACACTTACTTATTACAAATTTTGTCACAGTAATAAATTTAAAATGAATTCACTTAGATCATGTTTATACTGAACTTGATTGACATGCCATTGGTTAACTACATTTTGAGTAAATATTAAGCTGTTATATTTAAATGGTTCGTACCAAAACATTACTGACAATAATAACTATTCATTTGCTATATTAATAGGAAAATCTGATTACCGTGTAGCTTTCCTGACCCCATTACATTACCACTAACACAATTTACTCTCCTTTAAAACTTGAGGGTATTTTTTTTAGAAGAATAAGAATGTATATTTGCTAATTAGCAATGAACACAACAGTGAGTATAAAGCCTTCATTTTTCTTCCCATTTCCTATCTTTTTATTGTAATCAACCTCACATAGATATCTGTGTGCCAACACAATTGTGGAGTTTAAAAAATATATCAGTTCAATTTACATTTTCTAATAGTCACAGTCACTTTTAAAATTGGTGTCTTTGTGAAGAATAAAAACTTAATATAAAAGCTATTGTCATTACTTTTTAATTTTTTATTATTTTTTTGAGATGGAGTCTTGCTCTGTTGCTCAGGCTGGCGTGCAGTGGTGCAATCTCCGTCCACTGCAACTTTGGCCTTCTGGGTTCAAGTGATTCTGGTGCTCTGGCTTCCCGAATAGCTGGGACTACAGTCACACGCCACCACACCTGGCTAATTTTTGTATTTTTTAGTAGAGATGGGGTTTCGCCATGTTGGCCAGGCTGATTTCAAACTCCTGGCCTCAAGTGACCCACCCACCTCAGCCTCTCAAACTATTGGGATTACAGGCATGAGCCACTGCACCCAGCCACTATCTTCATTATACTTTGTGAGAACTAATATTTTCAGTATACTGTAAGGTAGATAAATGCATTCTTTTAATTCTTTTTCATTAAGTTATTGGTTCTCAGGGGAAAAATATGGTTCCACACAAGTATATCGTAATTCCATTGAGTTTTCACACTCTAGAGAAAAAGATGGAGAAAATGACATTAAGACTAAGTACTAAGTTAATGTTTTAAAAACTCACATTGTCATTAATATCTGCATGATACTCAATAGACATGTATTATGTATTGATTTAGGGTCTGAGAATAGAAATATGTAAAAGATAGTTTGTCCTCTGGAAATGACTATTTCACAGAGAAATTGAATGGGGGAAAATGAGAAGAATTGAGAGAGGTAAAAAGTTCTAAGTAATTGTTGATGATAAACAGCTTTTGATACAGAATTTGCAATCTCCATAGGCTACCAGCTTGTGAGCTTCTGTAAAATATTTACTCAATAAGCCATATTTAAAATTTCAAGTGCTCCTTATTTTTTAATGTTTAGTAGCTCCGTTTTCAATTAGATGGCCATAGTGATGAGAACAGAGAAATCCACATAGTTCTCCCTGGGATTCTTCCCTGTTTCCTTTCTATCCCTTCCTCCCCTCTCATTTTTCTGAGCATTTACTGGCAAGCCAGAGTGTGGTCTAAGAAAGGAGGCTGAAAACGTAAACAAATAATTGCCCCAAGTTAGATAAGACTATTTACAACTCTTTTTTCCTTTCCTCCTCTCCAAGGCCTCCCTGTGGGTGGAATGCACTCTTCCACCCCACTGACTTTCAGTTTGGCCACGAGACTTGGTATAATTTGTGGAATGAGAACAGAAGTGACTGTGTGCCAATTCTGAGCAAAAGCCTTGCATGTTTCTTCTTGCCTTCTTGCCATTGAAAGAACGTGTTACAGGTCCCCGCATCCCCAAAAGGAGGAGACACAGGGACCAGATCTGAAGCCCACTCCACAGCCTAGATTCAAGCCCACTCTAACAGCCAGTCTCAGGGCAAGCCCAGAAGAGACACAGGCACCTCGCAGTCCTGTGAGCAAGAGGAAATGTTGTAAACCATTGAGATTCAGGAGTTGTTAAGCAGAATAATTGGAATGTAACTGGATTAACAGCCCCAAGTGCCAAGAATCTCATAATATTAATATATTGTGTTAAGAGCTGGGGTTTGGATGAACTTGAACCTAGAGATTCCCTCACCCTGCCAAGTTTCTATCGGCGTATGTGAATGTGTGCATCGTGCATAGTGTGTGTATGTGTGTGCATGCATCTCTCTGACATGTTATGTTCAAGGTCACTGACATGATAAGAAGTTTAAAAGACTAAAATAAAGTATGCAGAGTGCAGAGTGACACTTGTGTACTTCCGGGGTGATATGAAACCTAAAACATGTGGCAGAACTGAGCCTTAGCCAATATCTATGAAACAGGATTAAAAAAATGATGAGGGGTCTCTAATAGGAATTAATTGATTGTTGAAATCATAAAAGAAAGGGCAAGGCATATGCAATATTGCTGTAGCACCAAGATTTCTCCAGAGTTCCCTAATGTGGATTCCTTCTAGTACTCAGTTTCCAAATTAAAATTCTATTTTGTCTCTTCTACTGATTTTCTCTATTCTTAATCATCCCCACACTTAAATCCTTCAGTGCCAAGGTCTTAACTAGGTATTTAAATTAAATTTATACTAAAAAATAATCAAATTATTATTACTCTCCCTGGTGAAATGAAGCCTCCTAAAAAGGATTAGTTTTCCATATCTAAAAAAAAGGTCACAGAATGCTGAGATCTCAAAGAGTTTGGGAGTAAAGTTTTTGGGTGAGTGGATCTTGCCTTTAACCAAACTGTCTAATATATTCTGTGTATGGGTAGGGATAGCCCTGGGGGAAGAAAGGAGAGAGATTTTGAGCTGGAGGAAGAGGGCCAAACACAAATGCATCTTTTTTCCCCTCTCTTTCTGGGCTTTCTTTCATTAGAAAAATCTGCTCTAGTCCACTTCCCTATCCATTTGTAGTTTATTCCCTAAAGCCTGAGGCCTGGGTGTCTTTGGTCAGAACTTTGGAAGTTCCTAGTTTTTGACAATTCCATGCAGTTGTCTTATAAATGTCTCAAAGTTAACATGTTTTAGAAAAGAACTCCCACAATTAACCTTTCCCTCAACCTTCCCTATTAATAATGATCACCTCCACTTGCCTAGTTACTTACCCGAATGCCACCATTGGCTCCTGCATTTCCCTGAACCTTCCATGTTCAATTCATAAGCAAATCCTTTCTGTTTTACCTCCAAATATATATATTTAAAAACATTTACTTATTTTTAAAACCATCTGCTACTCTCTATCTCTGTTGCTACCAATTCTGCCAGACTATCATCTGCTGTGGACTATATAATAGCTTGCTTGGTAGATTCCTAGCTTCTACTCTGACTCTTCTACCTGGTCTTCAAACAGAAGTCAGTGTAATCACTCCCCTTATTAAAATTCATCAGTGGCCCTTTGCTGCACCCAAATTAAAGCAAATCATTACTAAGGTCTATGAAGTCTTCCTTGATAGGACCACGATCATTGCCATTTTTTCTCACTCTGCCCCAAGCACATGGTGTAAGGAAGTGCTCCTAAAGTTATACAACCATGAAAATTTGCTGGGAATAGAATGCATATGTCACCTTCTTATGGCCACCTGATAGAGACACTGCAAAAATGCAAAAGAGTTCCAAGTGTCAAGGAATGAATCACGGGAGTGCTCTTGCCCTGAGTAACTACATGCTTGACTTATCATGATATTGTAGAGGCCAATGCGGTAGAAAATATCAGAGAGGAATCTCAGCTACGTAGTTCCCAAGAAGCTGGCTAAAGTATATTCTTTGAGATTTCATTCTCTGAGTCTTACTTTACTGATTTCTAAGCTCTTTCTTATCCTACACGAAGTGTATTGACACAGAGCCTAGACAAAACACTAGGCAAAGATCACAAACTGATGATTTATTGTTTCATCCTCCTATGTTTGATAGTCAATTTCCCTGAATGTAACTTTGTTTTCCTGCTTTCTAGAAACTGTCAGTAGGTGAATTGTGGGTGCTTCAGTGGCAAGACTTTCAGGCATCTAGGGGTTCTTTGTGGGGTTGAGAAGAGCAGATCTTAAAGCGCATGGTCTCATATATCTGTTCCTAAATGCAGGTTATAAAGCCCTCACCTCCTGTCTCTCTGGCCCAAAAGTCATAGAATCACAATTGAATGTTTAAAGAGATTTTCTACTCTTTTGAATGGTCTTATCCAATAGATTAATTCTTGTTGTTAATCTTGGGTCTTCAGGGTCTGCCCTCCTAAAATTGAATGTATGTAATTAAACATGCTTAATCTCCCTATTCCTGACCTATCCTGAATTCTGAGATGATACAGTCAACCTCTTTTAAGGTATCACTTTGTCAATCAATCTTTTTATGGGTCACAGTCACACCTGTCTTCACATTTTTAGATGTCATTGTCTCTATGATGAGAGATGGAGAGGCTTTATACACATGTATGTGTATAGTTGAACTCACGGCTGAAAACTTATTTTTTCTCTATGTATATATTTTATATATACATATTCTATATATAATCTATATAGAATATGTATATATTTTATATATGCATATTCTATATAGATTCTATATAGAATATATATATTATATATTCTATATATATTCTATATATACATATTCTATATTTTATATATACATATTCTATATATATTTTATATATATAGAATATATATATTTTTTATATATATAGAATATATATATATATTTTTTCTGGCTGCAGTGCATATGTGCTACATTTTCTTTATCCAGTCTATCATTGATGGGCATTTGGGTTGGTTCCAAGTCTTTGCTATTGTGAACAGTGCTGCAATAGCAATAAACATACATGTGCATGTGTATAATAGAATATTTTATAATCGTTTGGGCATGTACCTAGTAATGGGGTTGCTAGATCAAATGGTATTTCTGGTTCTAGATCCTTGAGGAATCACCACACTCTCTTCCACAATGGTTAAACTAATTTACACTTTCATCAACAGTGTAAAAGCATTCCTATTTCTCCACATCTTCTCCAGCATCTGTTGTCTCCTTATTTTTTAATGATTGCCATTCTAACTGATATGAGATGGTATCTTAATATGGTTTTGATTTGCATTTTTCTAATGGCCAGTGATAATGAGCTTATTTTTCATATGTTTGTTGGCTGTGTAAATTAAAAACTAGGCAATACCATTCAGGACATAAGCATGGGCAAGGACTTCATTACTAAAACACCAAAAGCAACGGCAGCAAAAACCAAGACAGATGGGATCTAATTAAACTAAAGAGCTCCTGCACAGTGAAGGAAACTATCATTAAACTGAACCGGCAACCAACAGAATGGGAAAAAGTTTTTGCAATCTACCCATCTGACAAAGGGTTGATATACAGAACCTACAAAGAACTTAAACAATATTACAAGAAAAAAAAACAAACAATCTCATCAAAAAGTGGGTGGAGAATATGAAGAGACACTTCTAATGCCTTTTTAAAATGTCTCCTATTTCTTGAGAAAAAAGTATGAAGCAGTTCTAGATCTTCTTGTTTTTTAAGTTGTGCGTCCATTCTGTTTTTAATTTATTGCTTGTTTTGTTTCTGCTTCCTCCTCTCACACTTCCATGCAACCCGGATTCTTCATTACTCTCTGTATCTAAATGCCTTTCTGTTGTGCCTGGTAGAAGTAATAGATTCTCCTTTTTCTGCCTTACAGCATATAGACAAATGAGCTTTCATTTCTGTTTAGCTCATGATGATCAATGAGTAAACTGGTGATTTCTTTTCTTTTTTTTTTTTATTATACTTTAAGTTCTGGGGTACATGTGCAGGTGGTGCAGGATTGTTACATAGGTATACATATGCCATAGTGGTTTGTTGCATCCATCCTCCTGTCATCTACATTAGATATGTCTCCTAATGTTATCTCTCCCCAATCCCCCACCCGCTGCTATCCCTCCCCTAGCTCTCTCACCCCACAATAGGCCCTGGGATGTGATGTTCCCCTCCCTGTGTCCATGAGAGGAAATGTGTCATATATACACCATGACAATTTATTTTACAAATTAACTGAAATTTCCACTATTATGCAGAGCTCTTGTGACATTTATCCTTATGTAAATAAGCATTGAGACTTCTTCGTTTGAATTTATAAACAGGTTTCTAATTTTCACATCAACAATATTTTAGAAAACACTAGCTGATATGAACCATTTTGAAAATACAAGTAATTGTTAATACAAGTAGACCTTATTTTGAAAGACAACCATTAAATTTTAGTAAGGCAGCACATGTTAATATCAAGTTCCTCCTATATTAAATATTTTTAATGATAAAATTTCTGTTTTCAATTTTTATTTATAAAGGCACCTTAATCTAATACATTGAATCATAGAATGAATTAATAGAAATGACTAAGGAAGCCATGACAATAGATTTATAATTTACTTGAAGATAGCATCAAATGCACGAAAAAAGTTAATATGATTTTATTACATTGAAGTACATCATTTCAATGAAAATAATAGTAAAGCTTCTTGGAAGCTTTACAGAATTGCTTAATTTAGATGATAGAAACTTCTTAGACATCATTTTAGGGGAAGAAAATAATTTTCTATTTCTAAGCAGCTAAATAAATGAAAAGAGTTTTATTTCAGGATATCTTATGCAAAGCAATATTGGGTCTTTTACAAGACTCACAGAAGAAACAATTTTATTTTAATCCTGGCAGCTCAGCATGGATGAAAATCATGGAATTAGATAAGGGCTCCCTCCCATTGACTTATGGCTACTTAAAAGCAAAGGGGAGAAAAAAAATCCCCACAAAACTGACATATACCATATTTGGCTCAGGGTGCAGCACTATGTGTATTCCAATACAATACTTGTAATATAATTGGTATATGGTTTCTGAAAAAATACTGGCAATATATATCAATGCATACAGCTATCAGTGCAGCAATTCTGTTTATAAGAATGTATGCTAAGAACATAATACAAAATATGTGCAAAGCTATATATGTGTGTATGTGTTTGGTGTTTGTGTCTGCATATGTGCATTTACATAAAATATGCATATATAAATATATGTATGTATGTAGATGACATGTGTGATATGTAAAGACATAGGCATACACACATATGTATATATGCATATACTCATATATGTGACATTTATTATATAAATATTTATTATAGTATCAGTCCTAAGAGTGACTAAGTAAATTATGGCATATCCATACAATGAAGTACTGTGCCACCATTTAAAATTACCATGTAGATTCAACTTAAATATTTAATATATTTCTAATTTTTTTATTGTACTTTAGGTTCTGGGGTACATGTGCAGATCATGCAGGATTGTTGCATAGGTACATACATGGCAAGGTGGTTTGCTGCCTCCATCCCCCATCACCTATATCTGGCATTTCTCCCCATGTTATCCCTCCCCAACCTCTCCACTCCCCACTGTCCCTCCTCTAGCCCCCACAACAGACCCCAGTGTGTGGTGCTCCCCTCCCTATGT
This sequence comes from Cacajao melanocephalus, assembly GCA_963573385.1. Classification (NCBI taxonomy): domain Eukaryota; kingdom Metazoa; phylum Chordata; class Mammalia; order Primates; family Pitheciidae; genus Cacajao; species Cacajao melanocephalus. The sequence goes on along the minus strand of CAUYLG010079067.1, from coordinate 47,134 downwards.
CCATGTGTTCAAAACCTATTGATACAAAGAAGTCCATAGTGTATAAGAGTATTATTGATTATTAAATAATTGGAAATCATAACACAAAATGTGAATAGTGGATATCACTGGTTTGTAGAATTTTTTCATTTATTTCTGTTTTACAAATTTTCTGCTTTGGTTATTTATTACTCTAAAAATCAGTAACGCCATTGAAATGCCATTGAAAAATATCTGAACAAAGCTGACAATGATATCTTTGCAAGATTCACGTGTGTGGGTGCAAAGATGTGCGTGCTCATTCAGTGCACTTACCTTTGGCAAGGAAGCTCGTGATCCTGAACTCTGCGTCGTCATCGTCAGCACAGTAGTTATTCCCAGAGCTACCCTGGCCGGCGCTGCATCCATGTTGATCCAGAATGAAACCCAGGATAGAATAACAATCAGGAGACTGGGAATGTACATCTGGATCAGATAGTATCCCATTTGTCGCTCCAGATGGAATCGCACTTCTATACACGTAAACTTTCCTAATTGGTGGTAAGGTAAATAGCAATTAGTAAAAATAGGGCTTGGTTATGGCATCAAATATCACAATTTGTTTTTTCTTTTTTTCCTTTTTTTTTGTGAGACAGTGTCTCACTTTGTTGCCCAGGCTGGAGTGAAGTGGTGTGATCTCAGCTCATTGCAGCCTGTGCCTCTGGGGTTCAAGAGGTTCTCCTGCCTCAGCCTCCCGAGCAGCTGGGACTACAGGCATATGCCACCAAGCCCGGCTGATTTTTTCTTTTTAGAGACATGGTTTCACCATGTTGACCAGCCTTGTGTTGAGCTGCTGACCTCAGATAATCTGCCCACCTCAGCCTCCCAAAGTTCTGGGGTTACAGGCGTGAGCCACTGCTCCCAGCCTCACAATTCATTTTGATAAAGATTCTGTCATAAAACTTTCCACGACAATGAAAAGAGACTCACGTTAATTCCTGAAAACATTTTTTTCTGTTAGCATCTAGAAGCAATGTAGTAAGAGAGTATACTCTCTTAGGAAATAGTAGGAAATTTTATTACTTCCCATTTGAAAAGTGCTTCACTTTCAAGTGAAGATCTATTATGTCACTTGATTCTGACCATTGCTTCTGAGGCAGACAGGAGAAATAGGTACTTATAAAGATCTTCTTTACTCATTGGCTGTTTCTGGTGCTTTCAGTGGTTCTTTAGAGCCAGGTGCTATTTGTTCCAGAAGCCTTTCCATTTTCTTTAAAATAAGTGCTAGAGGATAAATATAGTTGAACATGAATGGTTCTCTGAATAATAATGAAAACAATTAGGAAAATGTGTTATTTCCCATTAATAACTTTGAAAATAACTTAAAAACACAGTTACTAAAAACAAGTGGGATCCATTTGCACTATATACTTATGCTTTTATGTCTCTATTATTTACCTCTATTATGGTAAGCAATAAATAGAGGAGTATGTTATGATTTAATTAAACATTAAGTTTATTTTTGCTTGTGTCCTGGTTCTACTCCCTACTCTACTGATATTGATTTACACCACTATATGTTATCACTCCTTTATAAAAATTGTTCTTCTAAATCATCCAGTTCTTGGTTTAATTGTTTTTATTCTAATTATTTTAAGAAGGATGAGGTCAAAAAGTTAACATTCTGCTCTTTAAGTAACATTCTGTTACTTACCCTGGAAGAAAGCTGTTACAGAGCAATTGCTACCTATTGCTAGGTAGGGCTCAGGGCAAAGCTTCTATTAACGTGACTTGGGCCATGCATGGTTGCACAGATGATGCAAGGGTGCTATATCTGGATGAACCCATGCCTGTGATTCCGGAGTTTAAATCTCAAAAAAAGTTCATAAACTCCAGGGAAAGTGGATTCGAATCTTAAGTAAATAGTAATCAGAAACATTTGTGCAAACCATACATGATTCTTCTGTCAATTTATCAAATATGTACAAAATGCCTAAAGATTCCTGAAATATATGAAAATACTTCTATTTTAAAGTGCTATTAAATATGAAGTTGTAAATTTTTCTGTGAAAAATAATGAAATGGAATAAAACAAGAATAACTGAAACATGTTTATACTGTCAGGTAAATAACTCACTAAGTAATCTCATAGCATGATTAGTGACAAATACTAACCATTCAGATACGTTGTATAAGTTCTGTAAATTTTAGGTGATATTCAAGGAAAAAAATAAGCTCCATTGTGTTTTTATTTAAAAAGAGTGTTTTTCAAAGCTCAAAATCACTAATCATCAGAAAAATGCAAATCAAAACCACAATAAGATATTATCTCACCCCAATAAAATAACCATTGTCAAAAAGACAGGAAATAACAAATGCTGATAAGGAAGCAGAGAAAGCGGAACACCCATACACCATTGGTGAGAATATAGATTAGTACAGCTACTGGAGAAAATAATATAGGAGTTCTTTAAAAACTAAAAATAAAGCTACCATGTGATCCAGCAATCCCACTACTGGGTATATATCCAAAAGAAAGAAAATCAGTATATTAAAGAGATACCTGTTAATTGCATGTTTGTTGAAGTCCTATTCAAAATAGCTAAGATAAGGAGCCAACCTAAGTGTCCCTCAGTGGAAGAATAGGTAAAGAAATTGTAGTGTATATACACAATGGAATATTATTCAAACAAAAAAGAATGAAATTCTATCATTTGCAGCAACATGGATGGAACTAGATGAAATAAGCCAGGCATAGAAGACAATATCACATGTGGGACCCAAAATAATTGACTTCATGGTTGTAGAGAAGAGAATAGTGGTTTCGAGAGGTTGAGAAAAAGGCAGATGAAGCAGTTGGTGAGTGGGTCCCAAAGTACACTTAGACAAAATGAATAAGTTCTAGTGTTCAGTGGCACAATGGGGTGAACTATAGTTAACAATAATTTATTGTACATTTCAATATAGAAAGAAGAAAAGATTTGGAATGTTCCCAACACAAAGAATTGATAAATATATGAGGTAATAGATATCTCAATTACCCAGGTTTGATAGTTTCAGATTTTATGTTTGTATCAAAATTTCACATGTACCTCCAAAAATATGTACAGCTATTATGTATCCATAAAAATTAAAAAGTTTTTATAATATTGCTGGGGAAGAAAATTAGGACATATACACATGAACACAAATATACACCATTGTCTGAATATAAATAAATATAGTCAGTATATGTGGATCTGAAGAGAAAAAAGAAAAAGATGGACAAAATATCTGTCACTTATGCAGGGCAGCAGACCCCAGAAATATAGTAATCAACAGAATAAATATAATACAAACTTAGAACAATGAAGGAAACAGGCAATAAATAAGTAAATATAAAATTGAATGATATAATTTCAGAAAGGGAAAGCAGGATTTGGGTGTTTAACAAACATGGATGTTTCAAGAGTTGGCATTTGAGTAACCCTGAAGGATGTGGGAGCATTAGGCTTGGAACAATCTGGGGAAGAGCTTTACATGCAGAAGGAAGAGCAAGGGCAAAGGCCCTGAGACAGAGATGAGCTTGGTGTAGATGAGCAAGCAAGTCATTGTGGAAGGGGATTATGGAGCAAGGGGAAGATGGGTAAAAGATTTTGGAGAAATTATTAGCAGGAAACAGACTATAGGGTGCTGTAGCATATAACAAATACTTTGGGATAGTGAAAATAAAACTGAAGAAATCCTCTGATTCTGTGCAATTAAATTTGTGTATGAACACATTTTTAACTTAAGTATATTTCATTTACGGGAGGAAAGGGTATTTTATAAATGTGGTTCTTAGGTAACCTACTATTGTTATTTGTTTGCTGTATTTGCACAAGTAACATAAGAGACATATGTGGTATCTGGGCCTATTATTGGAAAACAATTTAAAGAGGATATTCTTGTGCGTTGTAAAAGTAAATATGAAATGGAGTCTGAGATCTGAAGCAAATTAACCACGTACTTGAATGAGGACTCTATGAGATGCTTTTATTCTCTATATAATTTGGGCACATTATTCTGCTTCTGGACAGTACAGTGCTTCTAGAATGTAAACTTGTGACATCTCTGTGAAAGAGATCATCGGTCCCATTCATTGCTTATAGTAGGCATTCATAAATGTTAGTTCTTTTCCTTTATGCTGTAATAGCTCATTTAATAACTCAAGGAAGTATGCAAACTTACTTTAAGGAAGTGTCTTGAGACTCTCTATCATAAAAATTCATCCCTAATTGATGTTTACAACTTCACCTCTTGCTCTGTGTTAAATGATATCTCCCTAAAAATCATGTCCACCCAGAACTTGTGAATGTAACCTGACTTGAAAATAAGGTATTCACAGATACAATTAAGTTAAAATGAAATTGTACTGGATAAGAGGGGGTCCCAAATCCAACATTACTGATGTCGTTATAGAAAGAGGGAAATTTGGACACAGAAAAACAGACACACAGGGAAAATCCCATGTGACTCTGAAACTTCAGAGAATGAAATGATGCAACTGCAAGCTGAGAACAAGGTTTTCCAGAAATAGGTAGTCAGGAAGAAACAGGGGAAAACTCTTCCTTAAAGCCTTGAGAAAAAGCATGGTCCTGCTGACACCTTGATTCCGGACTCCTAGCCTCCAGAACTATGAGAGAACACATTTCTGTTGTTTTAAGTCACTGTTTGTGATAGGTTATTATGGCAGCCCTGGGAAACGAATATACCTCCCTAAGACAACTCTAGGGGATTTTTAACATCTCTCTAAGGGAACTGGGCAAGGACACTGCTATTGACTTGCCTGCCCTTTATCTTTGTGTTGAGATGTTAAACTTGAGCTCCCTAATAAGTTATATATCAGCTTCGTCTCTGAGTTAAAAGGAAAATGGCAGTGACTTTTTGATCAGATATTGTGAATTTGCTAAGGAGATAAGAGACTAGGGACTTTGTATAGTGAAAGGTCAGAGCACAGTTCTGGAAAATGCTGAGTCCACAATGAATCACAGTTACTGTAATGAAATGATAAGAACAGCAGCTGATGCTAGTGGAAGGGCGTATACTCACCACAGTGGAGTGATGTCTCAATCATGGGCCATTTAATGGAATTCAGAGAAATAGACTATACATTTAGGTTATGTCTTATGGAATAGCCCATGTTAGTTAAAGCAATTGAACAGAATTTGTGAATATACAAATGTCACATTGAGTCTCTCAATTCTTAGTGTTGATAACTATATCTGATATTTATGTCAAGTGTCTTAGTATGCATAGTAGGCACTTAGGTAAAAATACGCTGAAATGCACGAAAACATGACAAAGGGAAAAGTTAGCCAAATGAAGCTTTTTTTTTTTTTAAAAAAAAGCAATTTTTAAAATTTTTCTTAACACAGTGTTTACTGCTCAAGAAGGGTTAAAAACACATCTCATTGCTCACAGAAATTAAAGGAATGGTTTTGGAAACATTATTACTATGTACTTATGAGCTTTTCATTAAAAATTATTTAAATATAATTTTTATTTTTAATAAAAATAAAGACCAAGCATTATTTTGGTCTCATACAGATGAATTATTTAACAATATGTAATGAATCAAAGTATTCAGAAGTTTCAAATGCATCCATTTTCTGCTATATGCCTATGAAAAACATTGATCTATGAATAGTTAACACAGCATTATAATGAAGAAACATCTGGATATCATAAAACCACAAGTAGTAAGTGTAAAGAACACTACTCAACCCCTACCTGTATTGTAATGTTTAGTGCAGTATCGTAAATCTTTTTCTTCTTTCAACAGAAACTGGGGCAAAGTGAGTCCTTCTGCCACTTGTACAGGTGCCTCATCTTGCCACTCAAAAATGAGATCATTCATTGTGTAGCCAACTAGGCAAAACATAATAAAATATTAATAGTCTAAAAAGCACATTCAAAGAAAAGAAATACAAATTACTTGTATCATCATATAGGATGAAAAGACCAAACAGTACCATCTTACAGTAACTCTATTGGTGAAGCTACTCATTGCCCGATTCCATTTAATAAATGTCTATTGAAGTCTATTCATGTTGAACTCCCACCAAATAATGTAAGAAAAAAAAGTGGGCTCATTAAAAGTATATTATGGCATGTAGAAACTTGAAGGGACAAGTATATAGATTCTTTCCTTGGGACGGCTAGCTACTGGATTGATTTTGTAATTTTCATTTTGGTTTCATTCCATCCAGTTTCTTCTCACTTTCTTTCAAATTATTCAGGACTCTCTCAACAAAAACCGAAATTGACACTGTTTAGAAAATGACTTACTTAACTAAGAATAAATATCAGAAATCTCTTAACTGTATACAGATTGCTCAAGGATTTAGGCATGTTAACTTCTGTTGTGTTTTGAATCTCTTAGTTATAGTTAAATAGTATTTACTTTTGTGCCCTTAAATCCATTTAGAAAATATCTACAAGGTAAAAATGGAAATGAAATAGAAATTTATTTTTTCATGAAGATTTTGATACATATTTCATTATTAATGATTCACCGATTTCTTACATTAATTTGAATTAAGCGTTTAATTCAAAGATAGGAGAGCATTCATTATTGATATATATAAGCTTTTAAAAACTCCATCCTTTATAAATAGTCAAGGTTTGGACCACACAAATTACATTTTTATCATGAAAAAATTTCAACTCCTCAAGCCATAATATTTAATAGAATTGAAGTATTTTCTTTGGAATTTCTTGAACAGGCAAATGAAAGCTTATTATAGAATTCATGTATTTTATTTTCTCTTTATAACAGCAACAACAGTATATTGCTGGCAGCTATTGTATTTTTTAAAAGTATATTTTCACTATCATAAAGGATTCTTCTTCCCCCCTCATGAAAATAAATAACAACTTGGGGTAAAAAAAAAGACTTAAACTTTAACATCTGTGGGGGAAAAGTACTACCACATCTTCCTTGATTTAATCATTAAACTGGATAGTTTGTGGAGGTGGAAACTCTTGCACATAATATCAGTGAATTCAGGATAGGATTGATTAACGGATTTTGTGATAGGTCAGCATCCTTTAGTAAACTAAAATTTCATAATTCTATATGGCATGTATCTAAGAACAGCAGAATTTTATCTTTTTCTTCCCTCTGAGTGAGAAGCTATTGAATGTATGCTTAAAGGCTATTACAGAAAAAGAGTCACAAGTGAATGGGACCTGTGAGGCAAAACTGTTGTTACTTTGATCAATGAGTCTCTTGATGCACAATCACCATGGAGGTAGAAAGAGAGAGGAGACATGGTGTGGCCTCTGAACCAAGTCAAATGATGAGTTTGTTAAAAGTGGCTGGGCACAATGGCCCATGCTTGTAATCCCAGCACTTTGGAAGGCTGAGGTGGGCTGATCACATGAGGTCAGGAGTTCGAGACCAGCCTGGCTAACATGGTGAAACCCCATCTCCGTCTCTACTGAAAAATATAAAAATTAGCCAGGTGTGGTGGCGTGCGCCTGTAATCCCAGCTACTTGGGAGATTGAGGCAGGAGAATCACTTGAACCCAGGAAGCGGAGGTTGCAGTGTGCCGAGATCGTACTGTTGCACTCCAGCCTGGGCGAAAGAGCTTGCCCCAGACAAATTCTCCTGGAAACAAGCTTATATTGTAAGGAAGAGGCTGTGTGAATGCTTGGAAACAACTGGCATGGAGCAGATTAAGCTGAATAGAACATTGAGTAGGGAAAGGAACTGATCACCCTCCAGCCTCCCCAATGCCTGATTAAAACTTCCAGACAGAGTGAAATCTGATCCAGCTAAGGTGGTAGTGACTGGAGCCAGATGTCCCACCACAGTTGACCCTTAGGTATACCTCCCAGCATCCACTCCATAGGCAGTGGAGATGGTAGTAGCAAGGGCATCAGTGACCAGATCTCTCTAGACTTCATGGGATTCTGTTGCTGAAGTTTTTAGCAGAAGTATCATCAGCGTGATGGTTCATTATGGAGCAAGCACTATTTGGTAGAGTTTGTGAAGTCATTGAAATTGAAGGAAGTGAGCATCTACATGTGAATTTAGATTCCAGAACAGATGTGGGAACTTGAAGAACTGTCCCCTGGCTGCTGGATTTAGCACAGCAGGGACTTGATACTTGCTTATACTAGAATGTATTTCATTGAACCCTGCAATTAATGATGATTTGATTGGTAATAATAGAAAGCTTTCACTTTTATTCATAAGTCCTTTAATATGTCCATTATAAATACCATTTTACCAAGAGAGAGAGACGTACATTTCTCAATGATTTAAGGATAGTAAAATAGGCACCAGTTCTATCTACTGCCAGATAAGACATGCTTCTCACTCTTCCGTACCTATGATCACTAAAGACAAAATATATGAGATTGAGTTCCAATTTAGAAAGATGAATAGAAAAATGACCTGATACTTCATTTCTTTTTTCTATTCAAAATTTTTCTCAAGATATTCTGGGAAAAGAAACTAGCTTTATGAAATTCCTTGAAAGACAATCTTTATTTAGTTGCTAATGCAATTTGCAGATAGTATATGTAGCTTGCTTTTGCTTCAAACAGTCATCAACATTGTGTATTTCATAATCATACTATACTACTTCATTAGGCTTCAAAAAATACTTAAGTTTGAAAGCAGAAGGAAAATAGTAAGAGGCCACGGTTAGGGGGAAACTTCTTTATTCTGAGTCATATACTGGTTGTTTAAGGATAATAATTAAGTGGTAATATTGTCTCAATAAACTCTCAAACATAATTTAAAAAAATCAACACTCTTTTACACAATTCAAAATGTTTTAACATCTTTATGCTTTTGGTTGGTAGATCTTTTTAAAAGTCTGAGAATGTTAAAGAGAATAGTCTGGCTGATGAGATCAAGATTGTGAGCTGAATTACCTTATATCACAATAAGCTTCCCAATGAAAACTAATTTATTCAGGGAGCAGACATTAACCCTGACTTCAGGCAACAATCTCATATGGTAGCTGCACCAAAACATGTAAACAAATGGCTCAGTATAACCAAATACTTGTTTTATCAAAAAGTTATTTATTGAGCACGAACTATATGTAACACATCCTGCTAGGCTTCAAGGAATGTGAGATATCATTGCCAAGTAAAGTGTAAGTGGCATGGGTGAGGCAGAAAGTGCTATGTACATTTAGGGCAGGGTTCTGTGATATCTACCTAAGCTTCATTTGAGCTGGACCTTGAAAACAAGGCAGGACCTGCATGTAAAGTAAGCAAAAGAAAGTGAGGCACTTCAGGTAAAAGAAGCAGCAAAATCATTTGAAAGAAACTGAAAACTCCCAAGGTTTTTAATAGCAATGGGAACAGCTTCATTTGTCTACGGCCAGTTTGCATGAAGAAGTATATGAAGTGACAAATCATGTTAAGATAATATAAAGTTTCAATTTCCAGCTGAAAAGTTTGACCATTGGAATCTTTTCAGTAAGAGGTGACACACAAATACTGTGCTTGAGTAGTGTTACTCTAGCAGGATCCTCTCACGAAATTCACAAGGTCAGAACTGCTTTCATAATCATAAGACATTTGACTTTTTCATTGTGTCAACCCTTGCCCTGATGTCGAAAAAACGATGGTGGGTAAAGCTTCTGGTGCTTTAGCACAAATGAAGGGGCTGGCACCAAACTGTGCTAGGAGTTACTATGTTTTTACTGCCATATCTTGCAGTAAAAATATTTCAATTTTTTTAATGAATGTCTTTGATCCTTCATGAAACAGTAAATATCTTACAGTAAAACCAATGCCACTTTTATTTCAGAATGTTCTTGATCTTTGACGAAGCACTAACAATGATTCATTTTATTAAATTTGGACCCTATGTAAATATATTTTAGTATTCTGTGTGTCAAAATGGGTAGTCTGCACAAAATACTCAGCTGCAGGCTGTAATGTTTCTTTCAAGGAAAATCACTGGTGTCTTTGAGTTGCAAGCTGAACTGGCTTGGGTTTTTTTGCTTATTGTTTTGAGAAATACTATTTTTTACTTGAAAAAGTGGTTGGAAACTGAATACTGTGCCTAGGTATTTGACAGACCATTTTCTCAAAGATGAAGGAAGTGAACTTATCTGAACTCATCACGTTAAGGTAAACAACAGACAGTATTTGCTATCAATGATAAATTTTGAACTTTCAAGTCAAAATTCAAATTTTGGAGAAATTATTGTTACCCCAAGAGCTTGATAGCTTCCCAGTACTTAAAGATATTTTGATGGACTTGATGATGACATCAACAAATATGATCTTTTGATATGTACAATGAAATGTGTCAGCTGTTTGGAAGATCTGAATAACTCATCAATCTGATATTTTCAAAATGACGAAAGCATGTTAAAAAAACATAGATATAAGACTCAATCAAAGTGCAAGATAGACAAGTGGATTTTAATTTAAAAGAGTAGGTAAAGTTCATTGACATGGTTTCCAATTCCACATTGCAATTAATCTTTAAGAGACCAAAGAATTGTGCCTCTATGAAAAAACAAAACAAAACAAAGTGAAAACTCCTTCATTCTTTTGCAATGGTCAGCAAGGAGTATAAGTCAGAGGTAACATTTCAGTAGATAATTTAACCAAAATCGGCACACAATTAACTATACGTTTACAGAAAATAAAGAAAAATTTCAAAGTTTTCAGTCTAAGTCGCTGACAAATAGCTGTGAAACCATATTTGCTTATATTTCATGCCTCATGCCATTAGAGTAGCTTTCTTTGACCATCTGATAAAACACCTTATCTCCAGTTACTCCACCTTACCTCTTTTCTGTTTAATTTTTCCATAGTACTTATCCTTACCTGACATTATATATATTCATGTGGTTTTTTGTTTTCCTACTTTGTCTCCTAGAATTTATTCTTTATAGAAGCAGAGACTTACTCCGTTTTAGTCAGTGGCATATTTTCTATTACCTAAAATAGTGTATGTCCAGCATATAACAGGTGCTTGAATATTTGAATTAGAAATAGGGAAGGGATAAAGGGAAAGAGGGTGCGTGTGTGTGTGTGTGAGATTTATTTTGGGTTGCCTTGAATTTGAGATGGTAGCAGAACATGCAGGTGTTGAGCCTAAGAAGTCTCAACATTGACTTTTATGTTGAAGGTAGTTGAAATCACGGAACTAGATAATGAAAAGGTCAGGATTGAAGATATAAGTGAAGATATAAGTTAAGAATGATTATCTACATATAAAAATTAAAATTATAGATTATCTGAAAACATCAGAAATAATATATAAATGAAGATGAAAAGCTATAAAGAATCTTAGAGAATGCTTTGGAAGAGAAAAGTGATGACAGGAAAGTAATAATCAAAATAGAAAATCCAAAGAAGTACATTTCAGCTAAATATAAATAAGGGTATCTAATGGAATTGTATGACCATAGAATTTTAAGGCGACAAGTTTCCCACAAACAGAGGCTGGCAAGTCATTCTTCAGGAATGTTATAAGAGAGATTCAATCACAGGTTTAGTTAAAGTAGATAACCTATAAGGCTTTTCCAACCCTTTGGTTTTATAATAAAATTAAATATAGCTTTACAAATCTGTCTAAAATGCACTAAAAAATAAAACAATAAGAAGCATTTGGTCCTGTTATAGAAATAGGAAGGCTGATCAAAGGAATCAATGATAAAGTTTAGAAAAAAATCCAAGTATGTATACACATTCAGTAATTGTGCTATTTGCAAGTATCACAGAAAGAATGCAAGAATAGTGGAATAACAAATGAACCATAGCAATATGAACATCTGTGTAACAGCAAAACAAGATGTAGATGTAATCTTGAGAGATGCAGAAAAGGCCTGAGAAGCCTACCTTCTTTTTATTTTGCATAAATTTATGGAGTACAAGTGTAATTTTGTTCCATGCATAGATGCACAGCATTGAAGTCAGGGCTTTTAGAGTACCCGTTACCCAAATAATGTACATTTTATCCATTCAGTGACTTCTCAGCCTCCTCCTGCTCCCACCTGTCAGCCTCTGAGTTTCCACTGTCTCTCATTCTACACTCTGTCCATATGTTCTGCAGCATTATTCACAATAGCAAAGATATGAATTCTTTATGAATCTATAAAATGCTTTGGGTTAACCTTGATTGTAAATAGGCTAAATGCCTCACTGAAAAGGCACAGTGGCTAGTTGGATTAACAAAAAAATAATAATAATAATAAAAGAAAAAGGAAAGACCTGATCTATTTCACAGGTAATGACACTCATAGGTTCAAAATAAAGTGATGGAGAAAAATCTAACAACCAAATGGAAAACAGAAGAAAGCAGGAGTTGCAATCCTAATTTCAGATAAAATAGATTTCAAACCATTGATGTCTATCAGTGGATGACTGTGTAAAGAAAATGTAAAATATATACACAATGGAATACTATTCAGCCATAAAGAAGGAATTAAATTATGTCTTTTGCATCAATGTAGATGTAACTGGAGGCTGTTATCTTAAATAAATAAAGTCAGACACAGAACACAAATACTGCATGTTCTCACTTATAAGTGGGAGTAAAATGTGCACACATGGACTTAGAAGTTATTTAAACACTATAGCTTTATTTGTATATTTTGTCTTCTGTTAGAAAGGCCTACTTCTTTATTATTTTCAAAACTACCTTTGTCATGTATAAATTTTTGTATTTCAGATTAATATCCAATTGAAAATCACATTAGGATTTTCATTTACATTACATTGAAATTATGGCTTAATTCTGAGAGAATAACATTTTCACAATAATGTATTTAAATAACCTCAGGAATGGGCAATTTAGATAAATGGTTCAGAACAGAGTTCAAAATCAGACCTGTAGGTGGAAATTTCAGGCAAAAATGACACTTTTTATTACATAGTTTTTATTTTTTATTATTTATTCAGTTTTAAATTTTAGGTTTGAGGGTACAATTGAAGGTTTGTTACATAGGTAAACACACGTCACAGGGCTTTGTTATACATATTATTTCATCACCTTGGTATTAAGCCCAGTGCCTATTTGTTATCTTTTCTGCCCCTCTCACTTCTCCTACTCTCCTGCATCAAGCAGACTGTTGTTCTTGATGTTGTTCTTTTCTTTGGATTCATAAGTTCTTATCATTTGGCTCCCATTTATAAGTGAGAACATGAGGTATTTGGTTTTTTCTTCCTGCATTAGTTTGCTAAGGATAATAGTCTCCAGCTCCATCCATATTCCTACAAAATACATGATCTTGTTCTTTTTTATGGCTGCATAGTATTCCCTGTTGTATATGTACCACATTTTCTTTATTCAGTCTATCACTGATGGATATTTAGGTTGATTTCAGGTCTTTGCTATTGTGAATAGTGAGGGAATGAACATTCGTGTGCATGTACCTTTATGGTACAATGATTTATATTCCTCTGGGTATATACCCAGTAATTGGATTTCTGGGTTGAATGGTAATTCTGCTTTTAATTATTTGAGGAATGGCCATACTGCTTTCCACAGTGGTTGAACTTATTTACACTCCCACTAACAGTGTATAAGTGTTCCCTTATCTCCACAACCTCACCAGCATCTGCTATTTTTTGTATTTTTTGACTTTTTAGTAATTGCCATTTTGACCAGTGTTAAGATGGTATCTCATGGTTTTGACTTGATGATGGTCAGTGATGTTGAACTTTCTCTAATGGTCAGTGATGTTGAACTTTTTTTCATATGGAAAAATATGCTGGCCACTTGTCTTCTTTTGAAAAGTGTCAGTTCATGTCATTTTCCCACTTTTTAATGGGGTTGTATGTTCTTTTATTGTAAATTTGTTAAGTTCCTTATAGATGTTGGGTTTTAGGCCTTTGTCAGATGCACAGTTTGCAAATATTTTCTCTCATTTTGTGGGCTGCCTGGTTACTCTGTTGATAGTCTCTTCTACTGTACAGAAACTCTGAAATATAATTTGACCCCACTTGTCAATTTTTGCTTTTGTTGCAATTGTTTTAGGTATCTTTGTCATAAAATCTTTGACTGTTGATATGTCCAGGATGGTATTTCTTAAGTTATCTTCTAGAGTTTTTATAGGATTGGGTTTTACCTTTAAATATTTAATCCATCTTGAGTTGATTTTTGTATATGGTGTAAGGAAGGAGTTTGGCTTCAATCTTCTGAATTTGACTAGCCAGTTATCCCAGCACCATTTATTGAATAGGGAATCTTTTCCCTATTGATTGTTTTTGTCAGCTTTGTCAAAGATCAGATGGTCATAGATGTTTGTTCTTCTTTCTGGGCTCTCTATTCTGTTCAGTTGGTCTATGTGTCTGTTTTTGTATCAGTAACCTGCTTTTTTGGTTATTCTAGCCATGTAGTATAATCTGAAGGAGGGTAGCATTATGCCTGTATATTTTGCTTAGAATTGCCTTGGCTATTTGGGATCTTCTTTGGTTCTATGTGAATTTTAAAATAGTTTTCTAGTTTTGTGAAGAATGTCATTGGTAATTTTATAGAAATAGCATTGAATATGTAAATTGCTTTGGGCTAACCTTGAATGTAAATGGGCTAAATGCCCCATTTAAAAGGCACAGAGTGGCAAGCAGGATTAAAAAGCAATACAAAACAAAACAAATAAACAAATAAACAAGACCTAATAGCACGTCACTTGTGAACCCAAAATAAAGAGAAGGAGGAAAATCTACCAAACAAATGGAAAACAGAAAAAGCAAGAGTTGCAATCCCAATTTCAGACCAAACAGATTTAAAACCAACAAAGATAAAAAATGATGAAGAAAGGCATTACATAATGGTAAAGGGTTCAATTAAACAGGAAGACCTAACTATCCTAAATATATATGCACCTACTACAGGAGCACTGAGATTCATAAAATAAGTTCTTAGAGACCTACAAAGAGATGTAGACTTCCACACAATAATAGTGGGAGACTTCAACACTCCATTGACCATATTAGTCAGATCATCAAGTCAGAAAAGTAAAAAACACATTCAGGATGTAAACTCAAAATTGGACCAAATGGATCTGATGGACCTTTATAGCACTCCACCCAAAACCAACAGAATATATACTCTTCTCTTCACTACATGGCACATACTGTAAAATTGACCATGTAATTGGACATAAAATGATCCTCAACAAATTTAAAAGTAATGACATCATACCAAACATACTCTTGAAGCACAGTGCAATAAAAACAGAAGTCGATACTATGAAAATTGTTCAAAAGCATGCAATTACATAAAAAGTAGACAAGATGCTCCTGAATGACTTTGGGATAAATAATAAAATTAAGGCAGAAATAAAATTCTTTGAAAATAATGAGAACAAAGATACAACATACCAAAATGTCTGGGACACAGCTAACTTAGTGTTAAGAGGGAAATTGATAGCACTAAACGTCCACATCAAAAAGTTGGAAAGATCTCAAATTAACAACCTAACTTCACAATTGAAAGAATTAGAGAAACAAAAACAAATCAACCCCAAAGCTAGAAGAAGTCAATAAATAACAAAAATCAGAGTGGAACAGAAGGAAATCAAGTCACAAAAAAAAAAATTCAAAAGATCAATGAATCCGGGAGTTATTTTTTAAAACCTTAATAAAACATAGGCCACTAGCTAGACTAATAAAGAAGAAAAGAGAGAAGGTCCAAATAAATAAAATTAGAAACAATGAAGGGAATGTTACTACTGACCCCACAGAAATAAAAAGAACCATCAGAAACTACTATACACACCTCTATGCACACAAACTAGAAAACCTAGAAGGGATACCTAAATTCCTGGACACATACAGCTTTGCAAGATAACTGATTCCCTAAGCAGATCAATAATGAGCTCCAAAATTGAATCAGTAATAAATAGACTACCAAAAAAAAAAAAAAAAGCTCGGGAGATGATGGATTCACAGAATAGTAGTCCTGAGTTTTACCAGACTACAAAGAAGAGCTGGTACCATTTTTACAGAAGTTATTCCATAAAATTGAGGAGGAGAGTCTCCTCCCCAACTCGTTATATGCTAAAACCTGGCAAAGACACAACGAAAAAAGAAAACTTCAGGCCAATATCCTTGATGAACATTGGTGCAAAAATTCTCAACAAAATAATTTCAAAATGAATCCAGCAGCACATCAAAAAGCAAATCCACCATGATCAATAGGCTTCATTCCCAAGATGCAAGGTTGGTTCAACATATGCAGATCAATAAATGTGATTCATCATGTAAACAGAACAAAAGACAAACCACATGATTATCTCAATAGACTTACAGAAAGCTTTTCATAAAATTCAACACACTGTCATGTTAAAAACTCTCAATAAACTAGGTATTGAAAGAAAATACCTCAAAATAATAGGCGCCATCTATGACAAACCTGTAGCCAAAATTATACTGAATGGGCAAAAGCTGGAAGCATTCCTCTTGAAAACTGGCACAAGACACGAATGTCCTCTCTCACCACTTCTATTCAACATAGTATTGAAGTCTTAGCCATAGTGATCAGGCAAGAGAAAGAAATAAAGAATATCCAAATAGGAAGAGGGGAAGTCAAACTACCTCTGTTTGTTGATGACATGATTCTATATCTAGGAAACTCCATAGTGTTGGCTCAGAAGCTCCACCAGCTGATAAACAACTTCAGCAAAGTTTCAGGATACAGAATCAATGTACAAAAATCACCATCATTCCTACACACCAACAACAGCCAAACTGAAAGCCAAATCATAAAGGCAATTCTATTCACAATTGGCCCCAAAAGAATAAAACACTTAGGAATACAGGTAACCGGTGAGGTGAAAGAAAAATCTCTACAGTGAGAATTACAAAACACTCCTCAAAAAAATCAGAGAAGACACAAACAAATGGAAAAATATCCCATGCTCATGAATAGGAAGAATCAACATCATTTAAAAAATGTGGTTTTAAATTATCATGGCAAAGTTTTAATAAATGATGATGGGAAAATTTTCTATCCACTTAGAAAAAGGAGTGATGCAAAAATAAAATTTAATTGTATTTAAAATGTAAACATAATTTTGTGCTATAAAAGTTCTGGATAGAAATACATAATAATGTTTTTGTAATATTAGCATGTATAAAGCATAATTTATTAAAACATAAATTTTATTATACGTATATTTAAAACTTTACTATGAAAGTGATAGTAAAGTTGAAATGTGAATAACATGGAAAATAACATGTAATAAATATAATACAATATAATATAATATAACAAAAATGAAAAGATAATTCTATGTTAAAGGTTTAAACAAGCAAGTTACAGAAAAAACAGCAATGTTTACTAACTATGCAGGAAAAAAGAAGCTCAAACTAAAGAAGATGAAAATACAACAAAATACAATTTTATATCCATCAGATTAGATAAAAAACCTTAAATCTGACATAAAATGTCAATGTTAATATGAGTTTGGTACAAAAATGTTTTTAAATTTACTGCATTTTTGTGTGAAATAGCTTTTGAATTTATCATTCATATAGTATGTGTATATACACACATACATATTCATAGAGACAAACAGAAATGCCTATATATAACAGAGAGAGAGAGAGAGAGAGAGAGAGAGAGGAAGAAAAAGTAAAAGGGAACTGGCAATGATACAAAGTTTGCTAAGGCTAGAGAGGAAGATTGTGAGTAGAGGCTACTAATGCATTCATTTTTGTTTGTTTCAGTTTCTATTCAAATTTCCTAGCAAAAATATACCAATTTTGAAGAAATCATTCAAATTTATTACATTACCACTTTTTAAAATCATAAAATCTTTGGTAGTTTAAAAATAGCTTAAAACACTACACACAAGAAAAGAGGTTATATAATACTTTACACAATGGGTAACAGAAAAGAAGCACTTATTCAAAGGGAGAATGTGGGCTGTGAATATACTTCAGTTGAAAATGAGTTTAAAGATTTATTAATAAATTTTAGATTCACATTTTGTTTTAAAAGTAAATGAAAACATATTTCGTCTAGCTATCTCAAAAGTTAGGCAGAGTTGGGGTGGAAACAAAGAGAGATTTCTAGTTTGACCCAGTTTGCAAATGCTTATGTTTTTAATCAGCAGCTGGAATTTAAGAAGCAGAAGGAAGAAAACACTCACTCCTGGCACATGCTAACTATTGCTAGGAGAAATATTGCTCAAGTAAATTTTATTGACCTGACAAGGAACAACTGCTATGTCAAAACATATTTAACTAAAACATTTTTATTTATAATTTGTGCATTTCATTTGAATACTCTTACGATAAATCAGGCTATTACATGTGGTTTCATTTAAATTATTGGTCTAGTAAATTAAGTATCTTCTTAGTAATTACATTTTCTCTAAAACTTCTGGTATAACTGACCTATAACCATACTCTTATGAGACGTTTTAACATATATCACAGACTGAAAGTTTCCCCCTTTCTCTTCGGAAAATTGTGGATATATAATTTGTGACCCAAACTGCTCTTCTAAATGACAAACACAATAACTTTGTTCATATTTCTTGAAATTCACAAAATTGCCACACTCTGAAAACACAAAGTTTAAAGTTTTTGTGAGAAATTTCATATTAAAATCAGAAAATGACCTGACCCTGAGCCCGTTTTAATGAGGAAAGGCATTGTGATTGGTTGGATTTCACTGTAGGAGAGGTTTTAAGATGGCCCTGTGAATAAACAAGTTGTGAGAAAACATTCTGTGTCTGCCTCCCAGAATGTTGGAGGTTCAGATCTGCTCAAATTTGTGAAATAATCAATTCACCAAATAGGCCCCAAATCATAACAGACACTGTGAGACAAACCCCTTTGGCAATATCTGAAAGTTGTGTAATATTTTTAATAGAGAATAGTAAGGCAATAATCCTTTGACTAGGCTTATGTTTATATATATATATGTTTATATATGCGATAGTGTCTCACTCTGTTGCCCAGGCTGGAGTACAGTGAAGCATGGCTCACTGCGGCATGGAATTCCTGGGTACAAATGATCTTCCCAAGTAGCTGGGACTATATTATGTCACCATGCCCAACTACTTTTTTGGGTTTTAAAATTTTTTTGTAGAGATAGGGGTCTCATTATGTTGCCTGAGGTGGTCTCAAACTCCTGGACTCAGGCGGTCCTCCTGCTTCATCTGCCCAAATTGCTGGGATTACAGGTGTAAGCCACCATATCCTGCATGGTCTTGGGATTTTTGATGCCTGATTTTTCAGTACCACTATTTATTTATAAGAACCCAAACCTATGCTAATACATGAGAAGAAACTACTGCATAATATTAGCAAGAAGATCCACTTCAAATATTGCTGGACGCATTTGAAGAGTATTATAATGAAAAAGTCTTTGTAATACTATAAAATTAAAATTATAACATTATTGGACAGCTTAAACACCAGAGAATAAAATTATATATTTTGTGTGCAACTCCTCCACAAGGTGAAATATAAAATGTCTATTATTGCAATACATTTATTGAAGCCCTTGAGAGAGGTAATTAGCATAGTAGGGACAGATTTCTAACACTCAAATTCACATTTAATACGTAGTATAATAAAAACTGATGCAGGCTACTCTTGACAGAAACCAAGACATTACTGTAAATCTTTTGTTATTGTATAATTTGCCATATACATAAAATCACATTGTTCCTCTCAGGTCTCAGAGCACTTATAATTACTTTTTAAAAGTTGTTTTAAAACTTTAAATGGAAAATAATACTACCAGACAAGGCAAAAGATAGCTGATGTTTTACATGCAACCAAAGCCTATAATATCAAGTATACCTACAATGAGAATGACATTGGAACAGAAAGCTGTCCAAAGAATTGGAAGTGAGTAACTCCATATTATTCTATTTCACCTTAAAATATAATTACATAGCAAAATCATAGCTGTGTAATAGAATTATACAGCAAAGCATTGATTCCTAGTATATTGTTATGAGAACTACTGTAATAATAAAATTCTGTTAGTATGTGGTATATCCTTTGGATGGAAGGCTCACTTAAGAATTATTTAAGGCATATGAGTTGAAGTTCAACAAGTTGTAAGTTGCTCATCACAAAGAAACCAGAATTTCAAAATTGTACTGTTTAAATTATCCTTGTATTATTTTAAAGAATTAATATTTGTTAAATCATTCAATTG
This sequence comes from Cacajao melanocephalus, assembly GCA_963573385.1. Classification (NCBI taxonomy): domain Eukaryota; kingdom Metazoa; phylum Chordata; class Mammalia; order Primates; family Pitheciidae; genus Cacajao; species Cacajao melanocephalus. Next base: position 27,035 of record CAUYLG010079067.1, on the reverse strand, counting down.
TATTGTAATACACACTCCCAGGATTTTTTCTGTTTTCTGTGTTTTACTTTATAAATTGTTAAGTATATGCTGATTTATATCAGGTAAAAATGATAAACTAATTCAAGGTACAGAGTTTACACATCCCAAGGATATATTATGGTTGTTTTCTAATGGAGATGTCAGAAACAGTGATTGTAATTAGATAGAAGATGAGGTTTTAATCAAAAATGAGCAAGTTAAGTATATCCAGAAAAATTTTCACCATTTTCTGTTTTCTGTGTCTTTACTGCAGGCATAGCTTGCTTTAGTTTGCTTTTTAAAAATTGTGCTTTGTAGATATTGAATATTTTACAAATTAAAGATTTGTTGCAACCCTACATCAAGCAAGTCTAACGGCTTCATTTTTCAAACAATCTGTGATCACCTCATGTCTCTGTGTCATATTTTGGTAATTTTCATAATATTTCAAACTTTTTCATTATTATGATATCTATTATAATGATCTGTGGTCAGTGGTCCTTGATGTTACCATAGTAATTGTTTTGGGGTGCTACAAACTACAACCCTATATGATGGCAAATTATTGCCCAGTTAATTACTAAAACGGCCTTTAAGTGTTTGATGAAAGGAAAAGTAACACATCTCTCACTTTAAATCAAAAGCTAGAAATGATTAAGCTTAGTGAGAAAGGCATGTTGGAAGCTTAGACAGGATGAAAGGCGGGCCTCTTGCACCTGACAGTTAACTAAGTTGTTATGGCAGAGAAAAGTTCTTGAAGGAAATTAATAGTGCTCCTCCACTGAACACATGAACAATAAATAAGAAAACAAAACAGACTTATTGCAAATATGGAGAAAGTTTGAGTGGTCTGCATAGGTCAAACCAGCCACAACGTTTCCTTAAGCCAAAACCAAATCTACAGCAAGATCCTAGCTCTTCAATTCCATTAAAGCTTAGAGAGGTGAAGAAGCTGTAGAATTAAAATTGGAAGCAAGCAGAGGTTAGTTTATGAGGTTTAAGCAAAGAAGCCCTCTCCACATAAAAGTGCAGGTGAAGCAGCAAGTGATGACACAGAAGCTGTAGTAAGCTATCCAGAAGACCTAGATAAGATAATTGATGAAGGCAGATACACTAAACAACAGATTTTGAATGTAGATGAAACAGTCTTCTGTTGGAACAAGATGCCACCAGGGACTTTCATAGCTAGAGAGGAGAAGTCAATAACTGGCTTCAAGGCTTCAAAGTACAGGCTGACTCTCTTTTTAGGGGCCAATGAAGCTGATGACTTTAAGTTGAAGCCAGTGCTTATCTACCTTCCGAAGATCCTAGGGCCCTTAAGATTTATTATGCTAAATCTACTCTGCCTGTTGTCTATACATGGAATAAGAGGCCTGGATGACAGCACATCTGTTTGCAGCATAGTTTACTGAATACTTTAAGCTCACTTTTGAGACCTATTGCTCAGAACAAAAGATTCCTTTCAAAATATCACTGCTAATGACAATTCACCCAGTCAGCCAAGAGCTCTGATGAAGATGTACAAGGAGATTGTTGTTTTCAAGCCTTCTAACAGCATCCATTCTGTGGCCCCTAGATTAAGGAGTAATTTTGACTTTTAAGTCTTATCATTTAAGAGAAACATTTTGTAAGGTTATAGCTGCCAAAGATAGTGATTCCTCTCATGAATCTGGGCGAAGTAAATTGAAAACCTGCATGTAACAATTCACTATTCTATGATGACACCATTAAGAACATTCATAATTCAGGGGAGGAATTCATAATATTAACATTAACAGGAGTTTGGAAGAAGTTGATTTCACCCCTCTTGGATGACTTTCAGGGGTTTAAGACTTCAGTGGAGGAAGTAATTGCAGATGTGGCAGAAACAGCAAGAGAACTAGAATTAGAAGGGGAGGCTCCAGATGTCAACAAATTACTACAAGCTCATGATCAAACTTGAACAGATAAGGAGTTGCTTCTTAAGCATGAGCAAAGAAAGTGGTTTCCTGAGATGAAATCTACTGATGAAGACACCGTGAACATTGTTGAAATGACAACAAAGGATTTAGAATATGACATGCACTTAGCTGATAAAGCAGTGGCAGGGTTTGAGAGGATTGATTCCTATTAGGAAAGTTTTACAATGGGTAAAATACTATCAAACAGCATCGCACACTACAGACAAATGTTTAATAAAGGAAGTCATTCAATGAAGCAAACTTCATTGTTGTCTAATTTTAAGAAATTTCCATAGCCATCCCACTCTCCGACAACCAGCATCCTATCAGTCAGCAGCCAACACTGAGACAAGACCCTCCACCAGGAAAATGATTATGGCTCACTGAAGGCTCAGATTGCCAGAATTTTTAGCAATAAAGTATTTTAAAATTAAAATATGTACATTATTTTTAGACATAAAATGCATACTTTTAGACTACAGTGTAGTATAAAAATAACTTTTATATACATTGGGAAACCAAAAAATTCATGTAACTACTTCACTGTCATAGTCTGAAACTGAATCAGCAATAATAGCTCTGAGGTATACCTATATTCAGATATATTCCCTCAATTCTAAAACAGCTGTGCTGGGAAAATTTGTGATACTATTGGTGACTTAGGAAAAAAATCACCATTCCTAGAAGTATTTATAATTTTGTTTTTTGAGACAGAGTCTTGCTCTGTTGCCTAGGTTAGGGTGCAGTGCCATGATCATAGCTCACTGCAACCTTGAAGTCCTGGGCTCAAGTGATCCTCTCACCTCAGCCTCCTTAGTAGCTAGAACTGCAGGCATGCATCACCACACCTGGGTAATTGTTTGATTTTTTTAAATTTTTTTACTTTTTTATTTTTATTTTTTATAAGTGACATTGGTGTCTGGTTTGTTTGTGTACTGGTGACTTCTGTTTGATTGTTTTGTAGAGACAGGGTCTCACTATGTTTCCCAGGCGAGTCTCAAACCCCTGGCCTCAAGTGATCCCCATGCTTCAGCCCTAGGAAATATTTTAAATTCTATTGAAGGTATACTTGAATCATATTTATATATAAAGGACATACTGTAGTGAACCCTCATATTTAATGAGTCACACATTATAGTTATTATTTTTAATCAACAGTTCGTTAGCAGGTCTGGGGACTGGAAGTGGTATGAATCTTCCATACTCCGGCCAAACGCTAACACTTGGGCAAGCATCTGCTTTTGGCAAATCTGCATGTGGATTTTCCTGATGGCAGAGCTCAGAGAAATTAACAAATTGCCAGGAATTGGAGACTACAGGTGAGCTATGTTGTGAAGAAACAGGCCACTTGGAATTTCTGAGAGCTCAGAAATTTGACTAGGCATTCTTTAAATATGTGAGACTTCAAATCCTCTGGATTGAGAGTGGAACATTTATCATACAAACAATGAAAAATCCATTGGTTAGGATCTATGAACATGGCTGCACTAGAGGTGAAGGTATTAAAGGAAGCAACAGGAATCATTGCCTTCATGAGTCACAGCTCCTGGGTTTTGATCTCAGTATGGTATCAAAAGACTCCTAAAGTCCACCTCACTCATTTATTAATGTAAACTCTTGAATCACTCTGTGTGACTTCTCAAAAAATAGATTATTTTCTCCAAATTTTTATTCAAAAACTACCTATTATTTTCATTCACAAACTACCTATTATTTTCATTTTCCTGTTTTCTAGTCCGGCTGGCTTTCCTCTCCATCCTCAGTACATGTAATTCACATTGTTTTTGTTTAGTTATTTGGTTTCATTTTCCTCTTGATCCTTTTTACAGGTATTCCATGGTTTCTAGATGCCATGTTCTTAATTCACAGATCTGTTGTCTTCTATGTTTAAAGAATTTAAGGAATCCTAGAGTTGACATGACCTTTGCTGTTATCTAATGCAGTTCACTTATCTTATACAATAGAAAACCGAGCCTCTGAAAACGAATGATTTATATAATTTATATAGTTTCTCAGTGAAAGACTAAAGGGTATTTTTTTCCTGAATTCCTCCTGTTATATAGGTAGCAATCAATGCACTGCATAATTTAAGTGATTGTTAAGCTTGAACACCAGGGTCATCTTTGGGGAGGTGATGTCAAAGTTTTGAAAGAGCATTATCTGGAAAGACCATTTGGTTTAGGAGGAAAATATGAGGGTTGAAGGAACTGGGATTATTTTGAGAATTAATTAAGGATGAAAGAGACTGGGCATTGTGGCTCAGGCATGTAATCCCACTTAGGGAGGCTGAGGTGGGTGGATAGCTTGAGTCCGAGTGTTCAAGACCAGCCTGGGCAACATTGAAAAATCCCATCTCTACCAAAAATATAAAAATTGGGTGTGGTAGTGTATGACTGTAGTCCCAGCTACTTAGGAAGCTGATATGAAAGGATCGCTTGAGCCTGGAGGTGGAGGTTGCAGTGAGCTGAGGTCACGCCACTTCACTCTAGGTGGGCAACAGAATGAGATGCCATATCTAAAAAATAGTGACAGATCTGAGCAGTAAAGAATAGCAGCAAATGGCAGGATCACAGAAATAAAAATGCTTTAAATTAGAGGTGATCTAGGGTGTTCTAAAACGTCTACTGAGAGTTACACACAGAAGATGGCTACTATCTGAAACACCCATAAAAACAAGTGACGCTACTGGAGAAGGACAATAGAAAGATAAACTTTTTATCTGTATCTTCACTATGAAGGAAAATAAAATTCCAGAGCATGAATATGTTTGCAGATGAGATTGCTGATGCTATATGGAATCTCAGATGGTTGGTACAGAATTTTGCAAAGCTGCTAAGAGATTAATATTGAGAATATTAATTCAAGTTTATTTTGCAAAGTTGCTAAGAGATTAATATTGAGAATATTAATTCAAGTTTATTAACAGGTAGATTCTGTTAATTAAAGGAGCTTAACACCAAAACCATACAGTTCTAGAGTAGTTAAGTTTACATCTTGAGCAAGTAGAGTAGGAAGCTGTGGTCAGTAGGAGCCAGAATTAGGGTCATAAAGAAAAAGCCATGTTACATTAACATCATATTAGAATCTTATTACCAACTATGCCAGAATATTAAGGGATACTATAAATAGTGTTCTCAGCAAGATATCTGATGAATTATAATGTTATTCTTAAAAACAAGGATTTCAGAGATTTGAAATTGATGTCTTTAAATAATTTATAGCTGATTGAAAAAGCAATTGTTGATTTTTTTCAGTAGTAATAAATCAAGACGAATACCTCTAGTGCACTGTTGAAAGGCTTTCAGCCCTGACCTTCTGGAAGTGCAAAATGATATATTGTTCAATTCTCTGGATAATTAACCAGGAGAGACAGGGATCATCAAAGTAGAATTATGGACTAAATCTAGTCAGAAAAAAGGTAAAATAGTTTGCATTTATTCCAGTGAACCAATTTAGTAAACATGGAATGAGGGATATAGAACTTAACTGTAGCACTCAGCTGACTGTAGATGTGGTCTGAGTTAAGAGTGTTGTACCGCTATCTCTAATGTATGTGTAATCTGAAACTGCCATAGTAATAGAATGATTGGCACTGTCACCACGGGGGCGGGGGAAAGCCTTACTCTATAGTCTCGGTTTAGGCCAATTTGAATACACGGAAAGACATCTGGGGAGCGGAAATAATAGGCAACGGAGCAAACTCTAAGTGTTTTCATATGAGAAAATGAACAAAATTACTGGGTATGTTTAAGTTGCAGATGTAATTTAAGAATACCACAGTTAGAATTTATAAACATTTGAAAATCATCAGATATATTTCTAAATGACTGATGTTTGTATAAAAAGCTTGTGAGCTATTAAATCATATCATTTCTGTGTCCACTTCACAGTTGTGTGACCTTGGGAAAGTCACTTAACTTCTCTAAGCATAATTTGACCACATGATTGACTGTGGTCAATATGCTTGGAATACCTGATGATCAGCAAAAATGAAAGCTAGAAAGATGTAGACAGATTAGAAGAGAATGGCCATTGGTGTTACATAAGATGAAATATTTAATATTTAAGTGGGGATTTATTTTATAAGTAGCAAGTTCATTAGTGTATATTTTTGTCTTGGGAGGACTTCTGTTTTCTAGCTAACACTGTAACTGCAGAGGTTTAAGCAACAAAACTCAGAAAACAACAACCATCTGTATTTCTCACTAGGCAAACAAAAAGCATAACACTGTTTTGAACAATATCCAAACTCTTAAATTCTGAAAGAGCTTGGATCACAGTAGGGACTATTATAAAATAATTGTGAAAAATCACCACCAAATATTATCTTTTGCCTTAACTAATTTAGCATAAATTCTAGAGTAAGCGGTCTGAGTAATGCCAAACATGGTTTTTAAGTGAATCTGAGAAATTAAATCATAAAAACCTCCCATCTCTTTAGAAATTTCTATCCCAAAACCCCAATAAAGTATAGTCTCTCTTTAGATATTTCTATCTAATAATACTATAAAAGTATATTTCAAGATTCTTAAAGCTTTTGTTAGTGTTTTTTTCAAGTTGATCCTTAAAAATTACCTTGTAATTTTAGAGATTTAGGCTGTTCTTTTTGGCAAACAGTACTTCTTCGCTGAGTTATTTTCTTATATTTTCTTTTCAAATCTAAATAACAATAATTTCTTTAACTTTTACACATTGGTGATGTTTTCCTATTTTATTATCTACATTGCTTTTTTCCTTCTTTTTTTTTTTTTTTGAGATGGAGTTTCGCTCTTGTCACCCAGGCGGGAGTGCAATACATTCCTCTTTAGATGTAAACTACAGAATTAGATCCTTTATGGAAATAGTATTATGTATCATATGTCATCGATGGCTCTTATTATTCTGATTCTATAAATAATTATCCAGTATTTTTCCATGATTAAAAAAAAATCCTCCATGGCTTTTTTTTTCCCAACTAGCAAACAAACAAACAAAAAGCCAGTTAGAAACTTTCCTTATAATGTAAATGAAAAACTGAAAATTAAGTATTGAATTTTTTCCTACCTCTAGTTTTGTACATCAGTTTCTACCAAACATTACTCAGGAGCATAGTCTAGGTCTTAATATAGTTACTTGTGTCTCCTTCTCTTATATATTAGTTATTTGTTTTGTGTCAAATAAATAATTTTAAATTTCATTTATGTAAAAAATGTATTTATAAATTGTGATAGAAATGGAAATGTATCTGTTGAAAATTACCTCAGGTTGCTAGCACTTCACACAGCTTTAAAAAGTTCAGGTAAGGGCGTCTGATAAGTAATCAGTAAGCTAACGCAATCTAATCCTGAGAAGGAAGGTTAGTGATCAGTTTAATAGTTTATCTTCACTAGGAGCTTTTCTCAGTTTCATTTATTATGACCAAGAACTGCACACAAAAACTGGGACTCAAATTTAAAACAGTGAAAAACAAGTCTTCATTGCAGAATTCTCTGTGTGGCACAGATGATTTAATAATTTTTTTGTTATTTTATTAGGTTTCTCATAAAATATGAATTTTGAGAATAGAATGGGAATTTTGGAGATGCATATTGTCATGGGAACTGATCTGTATTTTCTTACTGCCCTTGAATGTGAGAAATGAGTATTAAAAAGAGAGAAATAAATGAAAGTAACACATTTGCTTTACACTCAAAAGCAAACATTTATAGTATTTATCCCAGAATGAAGTTGAATTAAGTATGTTCTAGGCCAGAGGTATAAATAGTATGTTGAACTTCTGGCTTTTATATAAGCAGTTGGGTGAAACTCTGTTGATATTTGAGGAATAAACACATATAAATGGTGGCACATTCTTTGCTTTGACTTCAGTGGAATTCTCAATAATGAGCTAGCTTTCTAAATTACTGTAATGGTAAAGATTCAACTTTAGTATAGTTATTTTATTTTGATTGTAAATGGCAGCAGAGTAAAACACTGTGATAAATACCACTTGCATTGCAGCTAATACATTTTTATACCTCAACATTGAAAAAAACATAATGCGAATTTTCTGGTTTTTTTAACCTTTAATAACTCTACTATCCATGAATCAAATAGATTAATCATATTTTCCAAATGGCCTCTAGGAAACATGTTGTTAAAATATCATGAAGAGTCTTTTATTGTCTTTCGGTTTCACTTCTTCCTCTGTCCCCAATTTTTCTAAAACTTGATGATTCTGTCTTTCTCTGGCTCTCTTTTGGTTGTCATTTTTTATGCTATCTCCAGAAAAATCTCATTGATTTTCATGTCTCCATGCTTACTCATGTCTCATTTATAAGGTTATGTCTCTATATTTGTACAACCATTCCTAATTCAAGTGCTATCCTAAAATTTCCCATAATCTAAAGTAAACTTTTAATTGAACATGTATTTTCACAAAAAAACACAGCACAGTTAAGCAGACATCAGCTTTGACCCACTTTTTCCATAAATCACCTTCTTTTTCCCAATTTATGTAAACAAAGCAATATTCAATTTTCCCGATTGAGAGAAAACTTGAGGAAATCGTCTTTATGCATAATTCTTTCTTTTAGATAGCAAATATTTGAGCAGCTTTTTAAAACGTTTGCTGGTTTTCCCATCATCACTGTCTCAGCTCTTGGAAATTCTCATTAATTTATAAGAAAGTTAGCTATTTACAGGGATGATTTTCCCCCAGGCTTCTTTCTTGTTTTCAAATAAAGGTTTTGGCTGAGTTTCCTTTCTATAACTATGACTGAAAAAGAATTGCTCAGGATTTTCTTTCATTGCTTTTAACCTGGCATACTACAATTATTTCTATTTCCTCCTTCTGTATTTTTTTATATTCAATCAACCTAATTTCTTTTTCTTTAAGGAATTTCTCTAGGGATGTGTCTAGGTTCTGAGATTTTTCAAAGCACCAGTTTTGTGTGATTCTTTGGATATTCTATTGTGTCTTTTTGGGTTTTTTGAATAGAATGCTTAGTGCAATCGTTTTTATTTTTTAAAAAATGTGGTTTAGTTGTATCTTAAAATTTTGATACACTGTGCTTTCATTGCTACTTACCGTCAAGTTTTTTTTAACTTCACTTTTAAACAAATAGTACATACTTCTCATTCCAGTTATACAATTGTATATTAATACATAATAATGTATGAGAATTTATAGCAACTTATAGTATTTCTATATTGTTATAGATTTCTAATTTTATTGCATTTTAGTTAGCAATCACATTTTATTATATGTTGATTCACAGGACGTTACTGAAACTTCCTTGGTGGTGTATAACATAATCAATTTTTGTAAATGTTCCCATATGCTAAAAAGAAAAATCAAAGACAAAGAAGCGATAAGAATTCTCTCTGTCTCTCTCTATGATTTTGTTTTGTTCAAATATACTGTGCTTGTACAATCCAATAAATTGTTGATTTATCTGTTTTTTTACGCAGTTCATCCTGCTTTTGCTTAGTAAATTTAGAAGTTAGATGGTTACATACTTATATTTTCCTAATTATATATTGATTTTTAAAAAATTTTTTATGTTTTAGAAAGAATCTCCCTGTGTTGTCCAGGCTGGAGAGCAGTGGCGCCATCTGGTCTCACTGCAACCTCTGCCTTTCAGGTTCAAGTGATTCTGCAGCCTCAGGCTCCCAAGTAGCTGGGACTATAGGCACGTGCCACCATGCCCAGCTAATTTTTGTATTTTTAGTAGAGACAGGGTTTCACCATGTTGGCTAGGCTGGTCTCAAACACTTGACCTCAAGTGATCTGCCTGCCTTGACCTCCCAAAGTGCTGGGATTACAGGCGTGAGCTACCATATATTGACTTTTTACCAGCATACTACTTAAGTGTTTGTGACTCAAAATTTTTTACTGCCATTAATTTTTTTTTTTTTAACAATCATAACTGTATTTATTTTTTTGCCCTGAGCCATTTCAGATGAATGGAACCCAGCATGGGACAACAATGAGATTGTCAGAGGATAGTGAAGAATCAGAGGAGGACATCTTTCCTCATTTCTCCATTCAGAAATAACACAGGTCCTGAGGACATCCGCATACCAACATCATCATCCTTCCATTCACAGCAGCAGAGGCCACAACACTGCTTTGTCATCTCATTATGGCCCTTCCTTCCTTACTGCCATTAATTTTTTTCTGATTAAAATTATTCTGGACTTTTTAAAGGTACACTTCTAAGATATAAATTTTTTCATTTTTCTTTATCAATTTTTTTTGGCATGATATTCATAGAAAGAGTCTAGTTGTCAACAAATTGTTGGGTCTTGATATTTCTCTAGTTTGAGAATCTCTTTTTTTCTTTAGTGTATTTAACTCTTTTATTCTATTTTTGTTCTTTGATGTTATCCTTAACCCATACTTTTTTTTCTTATCAATTTCTAATGCAAACCTTCTCTTACCCTGGATTTCCCCTACGTAAGCCTCTTCCCCAATAATTTCTTTTCCTCTAACTAGGAATTTTGTATAATCTAGGATTTCAGTTCTAAGTTGTAAATGTTTACTTTTGAGGGCATGGGATCATTGACAGTTTAGACAACACGTTCTTTTCTAAGTTAGTTATTCATTGCTAATTTTGTTCTTCTCTTATTCACTTTCTCCTTTGTTTTAACAGTATACCATTAACATTTGCTTATCGTCTTTAATTGAATTATTATATTGGCATAAATATAATTTATCTTATTATATTCCAGGTAGCCTTTGAAATTCTTGAAAGGAGAGACTTTTTGGCTTGATTTATTCTTATATCACCCAACATAATATGTGGAATATATTAGGTATTTGATAGATATTTTCAATTGATGCTTAAATGAAAGATTATTTCTCAGGCCACTTGGAACAGTCTTGACCATTGACTTATTTATTGAACTTTTACTGAATTTAAGCAACTTTTATAAAATGTATCGAACTTTTACTGAAATTGTACCATTACAAGCCATTAAAGTGTTTGCTTTTCCATTATGTTTCCTTTTTGCCTGCTTCCCATGTCTTAATATTATTGAACATTTTCTTTTTTCTTCTTGCAGTTAGATTTCATTAAAAAGTAGACCCTGGGATTTTTACAGCTCTTGTTTCTGGTTGGTTAAACTCTTTTTACCTACGTTCCAGTGAGTTCCACTGATTTACAATCTTTTGTCTTGTCATTTTAAACCACTATTTAAAGAGAAAGAAAGAAAAATAGATACAAATTTTTCTTAAAACTTATATATTGGTCGGACACGGTGACTCACCCCTGTAATCCCAGCACTTTGGGAGGGTGAGGCAGGTGAATTACCTAAGGTCAGAAGTTCGAGACGAGCCTAACCAACATGGAGAAACCCCGTTTCTACTGAAAATACAAAAAATTAGCCAGGCATGGTGGCACATGCCTGTAATCTCAGCTACTTGGGAGGCTGAGGCAGGAGAATCACTTGAACCTGGGAGGTGGAGGTTGCGGTGCGCTGAGATCACGCCGTTGCACTCCAGCCTGGGCAACAAGAGCAAAACTCCATCTCAAACAAACAAACAAACAAAAAACTCTCTTATATATATATACACACACATATATATGCAGATTTGTATGTACGTATATATATATATGTATATATTTAGAAATGTAGGCATTTCTAAATATATATGTATATATAGTATATATTATGTGTGTATATATATGAAATTGTCCCAAAAAAGTCTTAAGAAAAAATCGCCTTGAAGAACTTGACTTCAGTAGCTTCTACTTTAACGGACATTAGCATCTACTAAAGGAGTTTAATAAACAAAGTCTCTGTGGTGAGCTAAATTAAAATTGATTTCTAATAGGAGAGCAGGAAGTGCTTAACAACTGAAATATTAAAGAACCCCTTGAACAACCCACTCATATTTCTTATAGAGGAATTAAAAAACAAGGGGGAAGAGGAAGAGATGCTCTCTTTTCTCATGCTGAGTTTTAGATTGCTTTGGAAATGTTCTGACAAGGGCAGGCACTTGAGAGGTCTTATTATGTCAGCTCTTGCGTTCTGCAAAACAGCCCCAGTAAGCTTTCCTTATTCAAAAAAAGGAAGCCCAGTGATCTAACCAACCCTCAGGCACTGTACTTTTTCTCATCTTTCTTTAATAACTAACATTCGTGGAATAACAGATTTCACTCACTGCTCCCACGTTCTCATCACTCACTTAAAAAAAAAAGTTGTTTAGATTCCAGCTTTGCCCATCATCATTCTAGTCACATTTGTCTTTGTTGACAATAACAATTGCTTTTTCAAGTACCTTATGAAAGGTTTTTTGCAGCATTTGATTTTGTTACACAAAACTCCTTGACAGTGCCTTCTGTTTTGAGATTGAATAGTGTTGATTTTAATTTGCCATCTATGACAACCCTTTGTCTGGAAGTTCTTCCAACAACTTCTAAAGGTAGGCATTTCTTAAGGGTCTGTTCTTGTTCTTGTTTGTGTTTTTGTTTTCCTCTCTACATTCTCTTCTTCAGCTGTTTCATCAGATTCCTTGAACCACTCTGTATACGGCTTTTAATAGTTGATCTTCACTTTTCACTCCTCTTTGGCCTTGGATCTAAATTTCCCAGGCCTCAAACATATTAAGATGGATTTTTATCAACAGTCCCACCAACATTTCTTTCTCATCCCCTGTTCCCTTTCTTCATCAATGCTTCTAATCTGATCCCATTTATCTAAGCTCTTTAGCTCTGACTCACAAGCACTCAGTGACTTCACTTCCACTCTGAATCAACCTCTCCTGTTTCTACCTTTCACATAACTGCTTTTTGTCCTACTTTCTGTTCTTTTTCTGGAAAATAATGAGAACTTCTTAAATAATCTTGGTTCATTTAACTAAAATAATCTTTAACAGCGACAGCAAGAACCAAATAATTTTCTTGGCCCTTATATGTTGACCATTTCTCATACCTATTGAGTAACATCCAGCCCCCCGGTTTAGTAATGAGGGTGCCACTAGACTGTTGTGCATATTTTTAAACTCTATATCCTAAATGTACTTAATTTTTCAACCAAGATATACTATCAACCTGTCCTCAAATGGCCTCTCTTCAATTTCAATATTCTGCTGCTTCACCCCATATAGATTGCTAAGTAGCTCCCCAAATTTTAATTTATTTCCTGTCATTTACATTAGTTTATTCATGTGTATGCTAATTAATTATTTAAGAACTACTTACAAAAATAATCAATTTAAATGTTATAAGTAGGAGTTCTTATCAGAGAAATGGATATTTCCACTTAAGAAAAAAGACAAACGGGAGGGGCAGGGGGATGGTCACGTTGCCCAACAAAGTAGGTGCGCCATCTAGTGACTACTCCATCGTACTACAAGCCTTGTCTTTGACACCCATAGCAGTGTGAGGATCCGCCTTCAAATTTTCCTAAAGGAGTATGTCGAACCTTTTTCCCCCTCGTATAACAAGAGAAAATATTGCCTATTGATTAATGTTTGCATGAGATTATACACTGTAAACAAATAATTTAGGGATAATTATATAGATCAGAGAAAGGGTAGGATGTGAAATATTCATCTGTGTTAACATCAATTAGTGACGTACATAGGTCTACTTTGAAAGAAGAAATTTAGAGGAGAACCTGAAAGCTTGAATAAGTCTGTGAGAAAGTGTGATAAATTTTTTCTTCTGAGACAGCATACATACCATACCCAGCAGAGTGATATCAAGATAATCAACATTTAGTTCTCGGAAGCAGCACAAGCTTTGGAGGCAGACAGTTTGTCATCGTCACCTTTGTGAATTGGAGCCCAATGCTCAACCATTCAGCATGACCATTTTCACATTTGAAAACATGGGGGTAACAATATCTTTGTTGTCAGTATAAGAAAAAAAAATATATAGACACTTGGTTGATAAGAGGCTCCCAATAAATAAGTGACAATTTGTGTTTAATGATTACCACCCTTTTCACTTCTGATGATGTGGATGGAAACATATATTTACATTTCAAGCTTTAAAATCTGTTATATCTAGATCCTTAATTTGTTTCTTTCTCATAGTATAGGGTGCATGTGTTGAGAGATATCATTATTTTCAGTAACTGATGAAAGGTTATATGCCTTTTCAGTAAATATGTGACCAAAATGATTACAAAAGAAATTATTCATATTAGGCATTGAAAGCTTGTATCTACTATATTGTAAAAGTATTTTTAAAAGTAAGTCGTTCGTACTTACAGCTTTCCAGTTGCATTATACATGTTTGTACATCCATGGGAAAATTCTTGAGATCCATTGGACAGGAAAGTGTTAATGTTAATCTGAAAGTCAAAGTAATTGTTTTTAAAGGAAATTCATGACATTATATTAACATTCTATTGTTCAGGAAAAACAATGTCGCTTTGGTAGTGACTAACCCAGATTTAAGTAAAAATTTCTCCAGCTTATGTATATTACTTACTATAAAATAGCTATGCCATTATATACAAATCTGACTTTGGTGGGCTGGGGGTTGGATAGTTGCATATCTTAGGTTGGTGCAAAAGTAATTGTGGGCAAACAGCAATTACTTTTGCACCAACCTAAAGAGAAGCATCCCACCGTATTTATATATCTATGTGTTTATTTATTCAATTAGAAAGGGCTGTGGATGTTCAGTAAATGTCTGTATTCCTAGAAGACACTCTCAAAAGAGAAACTTGAGAGTGGATTCTATAAAATTAATGCCAGCTGTCAAAAGGTATCCATCCTTGCAAATCACATACTATATTCGAGAGGCATTGGAGTTCTAAACGTGGAAAAGCGGTGCAGAGAAGCAATCCTATATAACTTTCGGTCATCATCATAACGCCCCCGAAGTTGTCAGTGAACATTCAGCAGTGTATTTAGTAAAGTGAATCTGGAGGACTTGAAAAGTTAGGCCTCGCAGTCCCTGCTGTGGGATAAGGGAATCATCAGGGTCGGGAAATAACCTTATAGAATATTCATGATCTGATTCCATGCTTATCAAACAAACTTCTGATTTGGCTTCACACAAAGCCTGGATGCTGTATACCAGTATTCTGCTCATTGGAAAGGCTCTCCTCCAACTTCCAGAGAGAATTAGTATGTTGATATTCCAGATAATTCATCACCTTTGAATGCTTTCTGTTAGAAAAGCATGCTACCCAGATCTCTCAACGGCCATTTTTTGTAGTTCCTAAACCTGAGGAAGAGATGCTGAAATCCACTCAAGTTTATTCAAATGAAGTTCTTTTCTGAGAACTCTTTAGCAAGCCTCTTGTATTGAGAATATTCCCATCGAAATTCAGTGTATTCATGAGCACCCTAGGTGGATTAGTTTACTTAAATTGCATGGCCCTTAGAAGATTACTTCAAATCTTCTATACTGCAGTTTTCTCATCTTTAAAACGAAGATAACAATAGTACCTACTCCAGAGAGTTGCTGTGAGCAGAACGTGAATTAATACACATAAGTGCTTAGACGAGTGCTTCAGCCATAGCACACACTCAACAAACAGTGGTTATTAGTGATTATTATTACATTCAACCACTCCTAGAACCCTTCATTTACCCATCCCCTGAATTCTATAGTGTAGGCACAAAGATGACTTAAACTACATATTAAGAACTATTGAGCCAGGTATGGTGTCTCATGCCTAAAATTCTAGCACTTTGGGAGGCTAAGCCAGAAGGTTCACTTCAGCCCAGTAGTGTGAAATCATCCTGGGCAGCATAAAAAGACTCCATCTCTACAAAAAACCAAAAATAAATAAAAATTAGCGAGGAGTGGCATGTGCACCTGTAATCCCATCTACTTGGGAGGCTGAGGTGAGAATATGGCTTGACCTCAGGAGGTTGAGACTGCAATGAGCTAGGATCACATTGCTGAACTCTAGCCTGGGTGACAGAGAAAGACCGTGTCTCTTAAAACAAACAAAAGAAAGAAAGAAAAGGAAGAAAAGAAAGGAAGAAAGAAGGAAAAGAAAGAGAAAGAAAGAGAGAAAGAAAGAAAGAGAGAGAGAAAGAAAGAAAGAAAAAGAAAAAAAAAGAAAGAGAAAGAGAAAAGAAGGAAGGAAGGAAGGAAGAAGGAAGGAAGGAAGAAGAAAGAAGAAAGAACTGTTTAGGTTTTAACAAAAAATAGCCAGCAGCTCTACTAAATATAACCACATTCTTCAAACTGACATTTTTATGTAGACCACAGACATAAAGTTAGAATGATGTATATTCTACAGAGAGTATGCTTGGTGAGTTAGGCCCAATTAACATAATTTGGGACACATAAATGGACAGAGAGTGAAGCTGCTGAATTTTTAAGAGTCTCAGGAGGATAATCTGGTAATTCATTCGAGTCAGAGTCTATAACACCCTAGTATAATTCATAGAGTTCAATATTCAAAACAATTTTTCTCCTGGCTCAGCTAGGTTAAGTATGATTGGGTAAATTTACAAAGTTCTTTCTGAAAAAGGCAATTGTAAAATTAGGTGGACAGAATGTTCTCTGCCTTGTGAAAGGGTTTATTAGAAGTGTATGCACACGTACATTTTGAAGGTACACACATTAATTTTCCAAATATCCAAGGCTCTCAGAAAGCCAGTTTCAAACATTGACTCGTAAAATTAATTCTGTGACCTTTTATTTGGAAGTAAATAGCATTCTCAGAATCTTTTCCACTCTCTCACCATGCATGTGATGTCAAATTCATATCCTGGCTATTTTTCTGGCATACAAAAAAGAGACATTACATAATTCTAAAAAAAATAGCACTTGAAAGGAATTATTTGGCACAGAAAAACACAGTTTGTAGAACTTGTGTCATAAATCATATCCTGAGAAAATCTATTCATCGACTTTCTTTCTTTTTGTTTAAGGTACAATACAATTGCTCTTTTCACAGCATATTGAAAAATGTGTCAACTTGGTGGGTATGATACTGAATTTCTTTATCAAAACACTACATATAAATTAAAGATACGTCTTGACCACATCAAAAGAAAACTAAATCAAGAGGCAATTAATCACATTCTACTGTTTTGGAAATGAATGTCTACTTGTGTGAGAGGGACACTAAGTTATCTTTCTGAGACAAGATACATAAACAGGATATGGCATTTTTTCTTTTCCTTTAAGAAGTCTTGGGAAAGACTTTTAAGATTAGTGCCTAGAGAAACAATAATGTTAAAAAAGCTGACAACAATCTGTGACAAACAATTGACCTCATTAAAATTCAGTTATTGCCCATTTTTGAACAAGCATTGTCTAATGTGTCTATCTCAACCACTAATTGAATTAAAAAATGTTTGCTAAGTCTATTAGAGACTTTGCACATAAATGAGTGTTTTTATCATATCCTAATATGTCTCTATTTAGTGTCATAAAAACAATAGCCTTAATTAGTAATTTAATCAATTTTAATGTATATTATCTGTAATATCATATTTAGATAACACATCTGTTAGACAATGTTTACTGTGTGGTAGGCGGTATTTTAAACACTTTATGTATATTAACTCATTTAATCTGCACTACAAATTAACAAGAATAGGTAAATGATATTACCCTATTTTAGAGATGAGGTAACTCAGAGGTTAAGTGACTCAGCTGACATTACACATCAAAAATTGAGAGAGCTGAATTTGCAGCCCTGGGGTTCTAGTTCTAGATTTTGTGCTCTTAACCTTTCAGTATACTTTCTCTCAAAGGCACTGAAGCATTTTTCATGAAAATGGGTTCTGTAATTAATATGACATTTTAAATTATGTATTTATTATAATACAAGAAATGATACATTGCATGCATGTTATCAGTTATTAAATTTAAAGTAAAACATACATAAATAATTTTTATAAAAACCTACATAAATAATTCTTTCAAAAGATATCAGAGAAATGTAGTTAAACTCTAGGAAATATAAGGAATTTCCCCAGATGTTTGATATAGTTGAATGATTTGGTATATCATTAGGAATGATTTTGTAAAAAGGGTAAATCACTCTTAGGAGAGATGAGATTGCTGGAGCACTAGAAGGGAGAGTAGAATGAGCTTCTGTAACCGGCTTCTGGAGTTTAACTGTCATATGATCATAGAGACAATCATTAATCTCAACAATCCATCACCAAAACAATCTCAGTATTGTTGATGGTTTCTTTATGAAACTATGGACCTCTTCAGAAAAACATAAACAATTACATGTATGCCAAATTCTCCTTACAACAAATATTTTATAGCATTGTAAATTAATTTCCCTTGAATAAACAGCACTTAAAAAAGCAACTATCAAAATAAGTTTGCTTTCTTATTTAAAAATTAATGGCTGTCAATGTTAAAAAATACATATTATCATACAATTAAACTTTAGTTATTGTCACAAACTTCACAGAGTGATTATATTTGCCTTAAATAAAGTTAAATTTTTATCATGATGATTGTCAAGTTGCTGTGCGTAGCATCTTTTACATAAAATTTCTTCCTGTGATTTGATTTTTAATGCAAGAGTCCTTCTGTACTATAGGTAGTAAAGTTGGGTTTGTTAGTAATATTAGTAAAGTGAGAAAGTATGTTATATTTAACTGCGTATGATGTGATTCCATTATTCTGTGATAAAGATATTACCATCCTCATTTGACAAGTGACAAAACTGAGGCTGAGATATGTTAATAACTTAAGAGTTTATGCTGTATTGATTTGTGGATTTTGGAAAAAAACAGAAGTTATACTTTTCTTAAAAGGTAAAAATAACAACTGTGGTGCCTATAGAGTGTCTGGCACTAGGCTGGGTGCTTTATTTAATGCATTTTAATACATTATCTCAGGCTCAAGGTAACTCGCATTGTTACTGCCATGCGTATAAGAAAAATGAGCCTTTTAGAAGTAAAAAGACTCAACCCAAATCACAGCTAGTCAATAGCAGAGCGTCGATCTGGGCTGGGAGACATATTCCTCCTTGATCCTCTTGTGCTCCTATACCTCCTTTAGTTTGTATACCAAGACTACAGAGCTCTGATTATCCTTTTATCTGAGCCATTTTTCAGAGTTGTTTATGCAGCTGATCATTTTGAGAGATCAGAACATCTTTCACTTGTACAAGAGAAGGCTTGCTTACAGCTTGCTGTAAATGTAGTGGGTTCCCAAAGTCAGTGATAGGGAGATAAGTGTACATGGAGTGTCATATCAGAGAAATAAACTCTTGTTTTTCCTTTATGGGAAACTGATAGACCATTTCAAATATTTTAAAAACCAAGCACGATATTACAGCAACTTAAGTATGTGAAAGTAAGTGGTAGATAAATAGCTAAAGAAAGGCTACCTCTCTGACAAGTGAGAACTGGGGGTAGGGATGGGCAGGGCAAAAGTACAACTGTTTTTCATATGTTTTACAGAACTGCATGAACCTTTAATTGACATTCATAAATTATATAAACATTTGTGGTTAAATTAATACTCAGTGTTTTCATGTTATAAATATGTAATTCTTGTTCATGATTATGCTTCACAGTTATAGCTCTTGTATAACTTTTTGTTATATGTAACATATATACACACATAAATATAAGTAATATTTATATTATAAATTTTATAAAATTTTAAAGAGATTTAAGAATGAGGTGCTAAAAACTATCTGGAGCTCAGTTAGTAGCAGATGGCTCATTGAGTAATGGTCTTAACTGTAGGATGATAATATGGCTGCCTAGAGGTTCTCAAAATGCAGAATCTGTAGATTTTTTTCCCTCAGGCAAGTTAGTTTCCCAGATATATGTATATTTATATAGAATCTCCGGGCAGCCATATTATCTATAATCTATGTCCATATGTATAATCTATCTATATCTATATTTGTATCTGTATCTGTATCTATCATCTATATTCTTGTCTACTGCTCAGTGGAAGAAGTTTAAGTCTGCCTTTCAGGATTTTAGGGCAAGCAAGGGGTCCTGTCATTTTTATTTTCTTGGTATGATGCCTCATGACAGGCACCAGTTGCACCTGGAGCCCCTATGTCTGAAGCTCTTGAAAGAGCCTCTTCAGCATTTTCTGTCCTCCTGCCTCTTGCTTAGGTCAAAAGGTTAAAAGGGAGTCTCTAACCTGAATGCATGGGAAGGAAATCAGGAATAGAGAGTCCACTTTTCCTACAAAGCTTAAATTCAGTGTACTCCTTTTAGATCCCGGCCCCCACTTTCTGAAGTCCCGGCTGTCTTACATTTCTAAAAATTTGAAAATATCAACTATTCTCTTCCTTTTAAATTCCCCTACATTGACTTAGGTTTCCACTATCTCTGTCTGAGTCACTTTTCACAAGTCACAAGTGCCTTCATTTTCAAGCTTCCTAAATATGTTTCACTCATCTGTTGCTGTTTCTTTTTTCCCCATTACTTTCATCCTCCTGTGTGTTAATGACATTTTTTATTCTTAATTCAGTTTATTTCCTTGTTTAGTGGGGTTTCAGAGAAAATACGCATACATGTGTAAGTTCAATTAGTCGCCTTTGCAAGGACCTGCTGCTTCTTTCTTTAAAAAAGCAGGAAAGCCAGATTTCTCACGAAACATCGCAGATGCTCCATTTGTAAATTCGACAAGATTTTTTTCTTTTTCTAGCACAATTTTTGTTAACAAAGAAACTGAAGATTTGAAGCATTTGAAGATTTCAAAGTCCTGTGAGATTTCCAAAAACAACTCAGAGTAAAATAAATTTTTTCTTTGATCCTGCCATCCAGGATATCGCAAACAAAAACTAGGAGCCAAGAGAACATCTGTTTCATTTGAATTCATACTGAAAGACAAAAGATGCATTTCTGAATTATTTTATACCTTTCCTCAAAATATTAGAAGAAATGTGAGCAATTCATAATGGATGATGTCATTTATAAGAGCCATAATTCCAGTTTATTCCACAAATTTAGGAAAGAAAACACTTGAGCATTTCCAATGGACATACTAGCAAGGTCTCACTAATCATATTTAAATTATTTAACTTTATAATATGATAAACTTTAGTATTCTTTAATATAATGCATTTGAATTGGCACAACTAAGGGTTTTAGTACAACTGTCATCTTGAAATCTTAATAACAAGATCTATCCTATTTGACAAATTTTCAGGATAGACAGAGTTAAGTGCTTTTGGCTTTGGTGATGTATTATTAGCAAGTAGCTCCTCACACAAAAAGTAGTCTAGCTTTTATATTCTATTTTGTTCAGTCATGAGGGAAAAACTAAAAGCTCAGTACTGTGTCCTTTATGTTGACATTGTCCGGCTCCAATAGACTTAAAATAAACAAATATTGATAATTATGTAAGGTATGTTACATACAAACACACACAACTTCAGTAAATAATCTAGACATTCTATCTTTGCAAAATGACTATTCCATGCTACCTGGTGATACATTTTTGCAACCTATGCAACCCCAAACCTGCCTGAAGTGAAACAGTACTTCAAATATAATTAAAAATAAAATGACACCTTTTACAGAAATAATTTTCAACTTAGCAGGAAGAAATGAAACATATTACTTATATCCTATCATGGGTCCCCTGATAACCATCATGAACCCACAGCGCAGAAGAATCAAGAATCATGACCTCAGGTTAAGAGCCTTTATAACTTAAAATATATGTATTTAATTTGTAAGTGATACATAACTTTGTTCTGGAAAATTCGAACAATATAAAAATACATATAGCAAAATGTACAGTTCCCCTTTATTCCTGCCCAAATTCCACTATTCTTATTCATTTCCAAATTGTGGGTGGTTCGTTTAAACTTCTTGTATAGATTTACATTTATGTATATTTTTGCATACATAGTTATGCGTGTGTGTATGTGTATACATATATATACACCTTAAATAAAAATGCACAAAACATTTTTCTTGAACTGAAATATATCATGTAGGCTTGCATTCAGGTCTATCTCATGCAAATTATTTCATAATATGGGGTTATCATTGTGTTCAGTTATGTTCTTATTAGTGAACATATATAGGCCCTTTTTTGTTGCTATTTCAGTGGGTCTTTTTGTAAAATTATCTTATGTACACATGAATACGTATATAATTCAGATTCCTAAAAATAGGAATGCTGAAGTGAAGGATAAATGAGTTTCATATTGTTATGTATCTTGACAAATCATCTTCCCAGTTAACATCAAGTCATGTGACCACAGAAAGAATATTAGACAACACGAAATCTCACCGGTCTTGTTAACTTCTGTCAATGTATTTCTAAAAAATGTTTTCTCATTTGTTTCTTTCATTTTTCCCTCTACATCTGTCTTATAATTTTTGCTTGAACAGTCAAATATAATTTAGGAAACTCAAAATGAGAAGGAAAGTCTATTGTGTTCACTCATATTTTTGCTTACTGTGTCTTTTTTTCCTTCTTAATATTCCCATGCTCCTTCTTTTATCATTTTCTTTTTTTTAGAAAGCTTCTTTGGCCATACTTTCCAGGTAGATTTACTTATGATAAATCCTCTGTCTTCCTTAATCCAAGAATGTCTTGATTTCTCCTTGATTCCTGAAGGATATCTTTCCCGGGTACAAGATTCTCAGATGAGAGTTCCTATCTTTCAGCACCTAAAAAACTATTTGTAGCTTCTTTCTGGCTTCCATGACTTCTAAAAACATCTACTCTCATTTTAATTGTTTTGTCTTTATAGGACATCATTATTTTCTGGATGCCTTCAGCATTTGTATTTAGTTTTCAGAAGTTTATACATTATGTGTCTTCGTATGAATATCTTCAGATTTACCATGTTTGGGAACTCAACTTCTTGAATCTGTAGGCTCATGTGTTTGCAAAGTTTATTAAAATTTCAGCCATTATTTTCTCCAGATTTTTTAGCTTCATACCCTTTCCCCCTCTATCTGAGACTCTGATGACATGAATTTTAGATGTTCTGTTTTAATCCCACAGATCCCTGAGGCCATTTCCCAGGTCCCACCACCAATCTATTCGTTCTCTCTTGCTCAGATTGAGTAATTTTTATTATTCGGTTTTATGGTTCACTGATTCTTTTTTCTATCTTCTCCATTTTTTGTTCCACCCATAAACTGAGTTTTCATTTTGATTATTGTATTTTTAGGTCTAAATTTTTGACTTGGTTTCACTGTATAGCTTCTACTTATTTGCTGAGGCTATTTTTTTCATTGTTTCAAGCATATTTGTAATTGCTCACTGAAGCAAATTTATCATGGCTACTTTAAAGTCTTTGCCAGGTATCTAACATTATTGTCTTCTCTTTTGAGACAGGGACTCGCTCTGTTACCCAGGGTGGAGTGCAGTGGTGTGATCTGGGCTCACTGCAACCTCTGCCTCTTGGGCTCAAGCGATCCTCTCACCTCAGTCTTCCTGGTTGCTGGGAACACAGGTGCTTGCCACTTCACCCAGCTAATTTTTGTCTCTCTCTCTTTTTTTTTTTTTTTTTTTTTTGTGGAGACAGGGTTGTTGCCTGTGCTGGTCTCAAACTCCTGGGCTTAAGTGATCTGCCTGCCTGGGATTACAGGGTGTGAGCCACCACTCCTGGCCTCATCTTTGTCATTTTGGTGTTGCCACCAGTTAATTGTCTTTTTCCAGAATTATTGAACTATGTATGGTTCTTGGAATGATTTCTGGTTCTTTGCATGATAAATGTTTCTTGGTTGAAGCCCAGACATTTTAAATATTATTTTATTAGACTCTGGCTCTTATTTAAACTTATTTAAATCAGTTTTAGCTGATTTTCTCTGACATCCCTTTGTCTTGGCACGGGAAGGTGCTATCTTGTTACTTCTAGATGGTGCCTGTTGCCTAACCACTCTCTATATTGACCAGTGATGGGAGAGGTTCCTACTTTTTGCTGGATGTTCCAGCTCTAAACATGATGTCCACTGACACTATGGTGAAAGTGACCTCGTAACTGCTAGGTGATGTTGAAAGAATTGACTGTCTACTAGGACTTCTCTAAAACCACCCAGCAGGGAGGGAGGGTATGTCTTGTTTCTGCAGGGAAAGGATGGAGTTCCTGGCTCTCTACATGATCAATAACAACAGATCCAAGTCCCAGATTCAGAAACTGTATAAGTAATTCTTGGAAAATCTACTTTTCAACAAGTGGCCCAGGTGATTCTTAACATCAGCCAGATTGTCAGGAATCTTAAAGGCAAAGTGAAAGGCAGGTGAATCATACATTGTGGTAATATTTTTGTGTGTATGCATCTTCTTTAAATATTAATAGGTGAAGAAATGTTGAGGTTTGCTCATCTCAGATCCATTTTACATAGATTATTTTTCTGATATATGAGTTTTTAAAAATATCCTTGAGTTTCTCTGGTCATTCTTTTGGATTTTTGCCCTAGCTGTTCAATTTTCATCCTTTCTCATGTTGCAAAGTAGTGATTTGTTGATAAACTTTGAACAAGGCAGGGAAGAAAAAAATCACTGTATTATGTGAAAATTGATGACAATCAAAAGCCTTATCACAATCCCTGGAAAATATCTTATTTATATTTTTGTTATTCACTATTGAGTTATCAGAATACTGTATAGCATTTTAAAAATAATACCAATATTGAATAATAATTAATACCAAACCATATACACCAATAAAAATGTCTGGACAGTTGAACTGTAGTTAACTTTGGGAGTTCATTAAATATGAAACAAATGTAGAGTCAGTAAATAGCTACTTACAAGACATACTTGATGATTTTTGTCACATCTGAAAAAATCTTCTAAAATGAAGTGATTATTTAAAAAATTTCCATAATTGTTTTTCTTTTTTTAATTTTTAACTTTTATAGTTCCTGAATTTGGGATTTGGGACCGTTGTTATTGATCAGGCATATTTGGGAAATTGTATATTAGAGGAACTGAAGTGCAACAATGATAGCACTTGCTCAAAAATTTGGTAATATTTATTAAAAGGTGCAAAATTTTCCTGCATAGACCTGGAATTCACTGTTAATTTATTCAAACAAATAAACAAAACACCATGATATTTTATTTCACTGAAATCAGCAATTTAAGTCCATGACTCACCTTATTGAATAAAGGACATTTCCATTTTTGAAAATTCTTAGCAATTTGTTATCTGTAGTGACTTCATGAAAGTTGGCACCCTTTTCATTGGCAAAGAACAAATCAGGTTTCCAAATGGAATCCAACATGGAGGGGTCGAGGTCTAAAGAGTCATCAGGATATTCACTGTATGCAAGGCGGGGATCATTCCATTTTTGACGAAGAAAGATATTCACTCTGTAATCCTATGATAAAAGAAAGAAAGAAAGAAAAATAAAAAACCTGCTTTAAAAAGTTTAGAATCCATAGTGTCAATGTGGTGCCAGTGCAGGTTCATCCACTGTAGAAAATGTATCTCTTCTGGGTATGGGGTGCATAGTTAATGGAGGAGGCTATGTAAGTGTTGGGGCAGAGAGCGGATAAAAATCTCTATACCTTCCTCTCAGTTTTTCTGTAAACCTAAAATTCCTCTAAAAAATAAAGTCTTATAAAAAAGAGTTTGGGATCTTATGTGCTATTCTTGGGTTTTTCTGAATTATAACAGGAACCAATGACATCTTTGGGCGCTTTCATCCTTCAGGATCCTCCTTCGTTACCACTTAAAAGAGTCATCCTAGTTCTGAGGTTTTGGCCATGTCTTCAGTGACCTATAGCCCTCCAAAGAAAAGACCACAGTTTATCATGTTTACTTGCTGTTCCATTCAAATTTTACTTCCCTGCTTTTTCGCAATAAAATTCTGGAATGCTATTAGACACTTAGAAAAAGATATTTTCATCTTTGCATTTATTTTCTAGAATCATTTATTTTAGTAGATATACAGTTACATCCAGAATATATTTAGTGAACTTTTCTGAAAAGCTCTCTGTGTTACAAAAATGACCATATGTACTTCTTCATAATGAAAGCACATTTTCTCATGTTTAACATACCACGTAAGTTCTATGAAATAAGTAATTTGAGAAAAATAAAAGCTGATTTTAGAATAATGAAAGAGAATAAAGGACAATTATAGGCAATAACATTTTAAGAAGATTTGGCTATCGAGATTTCCCAATTAGATCCTTCGTAGTTAATTTTAAAAGGAGAGAAGTCAATGTTTTCAACCAAATTCTTGCTCATAATTTTGGACTAATGTGTAGAATGACACATGTTGACAGCTGAGTATCTGTAGTGTTTGTATATATACAGTATATGAAATAAGTACCACATATGTCTTTATAAATGATTTTTTCTAGATTTTTGAAATGAGCAAATAAATCAAATATGGACCTCACTGTATGCAACATTAAAGCAAACATTTGAAGATCACTTCATTTGCATGCAAAATAGCCAAGGCTGGAGATATTCACAGGAACTGAAAACCAGTTTTCATCTATTTTTCTATTTCTTGAATACCGAATTATGAGACATCGGAATATAGTAACCAGGCAATCACAACAGATGCTTTGATAATATCAGAGCAGGTAGATCAGAGCAGAACAGATGCTTATCTTACTGGCAGGTCAAGTTTAGAGTTTGTACTGAATGTTACAAATCTATATATCCCCTTGATCAATATTTGTGCCCTGAGTCTAGAATCTTCTAACTGCAACTAAGGTTACATACTAGATAATATATTTTCTGCTTACTAGCTGCCCCATGTATCTTCCAAAGTGACAATGGAGCAGTTTTCACTTCAACTTTTTACCAGAAAACTCAGGATATTGTGAAAATCTCACCCATCACAAGAATCTGTAGAACTGGTAAATGGGGATATGTGAACAAACTTGTACCAGCCTAGAACAGATCATCTTCTCTCAGCCTGTAGTCCAGGGCACCAGGAAGCACAGCTTCACGGTTGGCGGCTCATTCTTGTTTCCTTCGCCATTCTCCAATGTACACCCTCAATATCACCAAAGGAATCAGGGACTGACCAAATCAGTTTCTGTCTGCTTTATAGGCGGGAGAAGACTGAACAAGGTCAAGTTATAGTCATACCTGCCAGGAAAGACAACTGATGAGCAAAGAATTTACATTTGGGCTGGGCGTGGTGGTCCATGCCTGTAATCCCAGCACTTTGGGAGGCCGAGGCAGGTGGATCACTTGAGCTCAGGAGTTCGAGACCAGCCTGGTCAACATGGCAAAGCCCCATCTCTACTAAAAATTAAAAAA